>JAPXFY010002416.1:0-10000 GCA_030674185.1 Monoplex corrugatus
TTCGGAGGACATTCGGGAAAGACCGAACGACACTGGGAAAGACTAGATCTGTGGGCTTTGTGGGTTGGCTTCCCACCTTGCCTTTGATAACATGCCACGAGTTCCATTAATGAAAGATGCTCCCAGGATTCACCGAAAGGGGGAGAGAATGATGAATCCATCGGCACTGACTCCATCACGACTGGAAACGCACAACGGATCATGATTAATGACCAGATGGAATTTCTGTGTGCGTGTGGAAGGAGATTCACTACCAAACGCGGCATGAAGATCCACAGGACAAAAATGGGCTGTTTGAAGAATCATACGAACCAGCAGCAGCGCACTGCGATAGCAGGTGAGACGTTGGATGACCAAGGCCATGAATTAAACCATAGTGCCAAGGACATCCACGCTGATGGTTCTGGTGCAGATTTTGCACAAGCTCTTAACGCCAAACGTGAAAAACTCAATTTGCCGCCTGCCGGTGCAAAAGAACAATGGGAGAAATTAGATGAGGAACTTGTCCTTAAGCTGAATGCGCTAATAGGGAACAGTACGCTGGAACACAAACTTGACACATACGGAGACATCATATACTCTATCTGCAGGGACACTTATGGAGTGAAGCAGCCAAAGACAAAAGCGCCTCCCCAGAAATCCAGAAGACAGCAACAGATGGAGAGCATCCGGAGGGAGAAAAGGAAGCTTAAAAAGCGAATGAAAACTGCCTCAGAATTCGAGAAGCAAGGGCTCCTGGAACTCTGGAAAGATCTGAAAGCCAAACACAATGCTCTCAGCAAAGTGGAATCAGCAAGGCGAAGAAAGAGCAAAAAGAAGAAGACTCAAGATCGTTTCTTCAAAAATCCTTTGACTTTGCAAGGAAGCTGTTTGAACAACCCAAATCAGGGACTCTCACAGTGGGCAAGGAAACCCTAGAGCAGCATCTCAGGGAAACATATTCCGATTCTCAGCGCGAGGCACCACTTGAAATCCAGAATCTGGTTTGGCCTGCAGTGCCAGAAGGAAAATTCAATAACAAACCACCAACACTGGATGAAGTGAAGAACGTAGTAAAGAAAGCCAGAGCCAAGTCAGCACCTGGACCAAACGGAATACCATACCTGCTCTACAAGAAATGCCCAAAAGTGCTCGAGTGGCTCCACAAGATGATTCGATCAGCATGGAGGAACCAGAAGATCAGCGACCAATGGATGAGAGCTGAAGGAGTGTACATTCCGAAGGAGCAGAACTCCAGCAGCATCAATCAGTTCAGGCCAATATCACTTCTGAACGTCGAGGGGAAAATCTTCTTCTCTGTTATGGCAGCAAGATTGACAAAATACCTGACTGAAAACAAGTATCTGGATATGTCAGTCCAAAAGGGAGGCATACCAGGAATGCCTGGATGCTTGGAACATGCCACGTTGATTTGGGATGCCATCCAAAAAGCAAGAACAGAGAAGAGAGACATTGACGTAGTTTGGCTTGATCTGGCGAATGCATATGGATCAGTTCCACACGATATGATCCAGCTGGCTCTTGAAATGTATCACATCCCAGAAAACATCCGAACAATGCTGAGGAAGTATTTCCAAGGGTTCTCAATGCGGTTCTCTACCAAAGAATACACCACGGACTGGATAGACCTAGAGGTGGGCATTGCAATGGGCTGTGCAATCTCTCCCATACTGTTCGTGTTGGCAATGGAAGTCATCTTGAAAGCTGCAATGAAGAGTTCAGGTCCAGTGAATCTGGGAGATGGATACCAGATGCCTCCTCTGAAAGCTTTCATGGATGACACAACAGTCTTGTCCACGGATGAGGAAGAGACACACCAAATCTTAAAGCAGCTGGATGAGCTGGTGGCCTCTTCAAGAATGAGGTTCAAACCAAAGAAATCCCGAAGTCTCTCACTGCGAAAAGGAAAAGTGGCAGATTCAGTCAAATTCATGGTAGCCAACCAAGCCATCCCCACTGTCACAGAAGAGCCAGTAAAAAATCTCGGAAGATGGTATGATGACTCCCTGAAAGACACACAAAGGGGATGTGAAACCAAGCAAACAGCAGAAGAAGGCCTGAAGAAAATAGATAACTGCGGACTGCCAGGCAAATACAAAGTCTGGTGTCTACAGTTCATGCTGATACCAAAGCTGCTGTGGCCACTGCTAATCTATGACATTTGCACCAGCACAGTGGAAGCAATGGAAGCCAAAATCAACAAATACACAAGAAAATGGCTCGGTGTCCCACCTGGTCTCACTGATGTTGCATTCTACTGTCGTCAAGCAATGCTGAAGCTACCTCTCAAATCCATAGTGGAGGAATACAAAGTTGGAAAAGCAAGACTGTTGAGCATGCTCGAGGAATCGAAAGACAATATCGTGAGATCAGTTCAGCCAAAGCTGAGAACTGGCAAAAAATGGAAAGTCCAAGAGGCTGTAAACAATGCCAAGAGAAACCTCAGCATCAAAGAAATAATTGGACACACGCAAACCAACAGACAGGGACTGGGAGCAACAAAAATGCAGTGGTGGTCCAAAGCCAAAGGGAAGGAAAAAAGAGACATGATCATACAGGAGTTGAAGAAAGAAGAAGATGTCAAAAGAGTGCAGAAGGCAGTCCAGCAAGGTCAACAGGGGCAATGGACAACATGGGACAGTGCACTCCAAAGAAGTCTCAGCTGGAACGATATGTGGCACATGGCTCCTCTAAGGATAAGCTTCCTCCTCAGATCTGTATATGACCTGCTTCCCTCGAATGCAAACTTAGTGAAATGGGGGAAATCAGATGACCCAGCATGTCCGCTCTGTCAGAAGAAACAAACAGTGGAACATGTCCTAAGCTTAATGCTACCAATTTTGAAGAACAAGGTCTCCCAACAGTGTAAAAATCGCTACTCACAGTTCCGTAGCTTTCGATGGCGTTCTCGCCATCTTCGTCAGCGCTCTAATGCTGTCTGCGTGAATCTCTACTCAGATCTCGCGAACATGGGATGAACCCAGTTCACGAGATCGAATCAGAGAATGGTACACCGGGGGCAGGGTGTAACGGCCCCGGTCCCTGTTGAGCGGGGGGTTGGTGGCTGCGATGTAGATGGCCTCCTTGACTCCTCGCTGGAACCACTTATTTTCTCTGTCCAGGATGTTGACATTGTCCGCACTGAATTGATGTTTTTCGGCGTGTAGGTGAGCTCCTACTGGAGAAGAGTCCCTCTTGTGTTCTGTTAGTCTCTTCTGAAGGGGGCGTTCAGTTTCACCGACATAATGTTGGTTACAGTCCTGGCAGTCTATTCTGTATATAATGCCAGCTTTGTCGAGTTTGCTGGTTTTGTCCTTGGGGGTGACCAGCTGGCTGCGTATGGTGTTGGAAGGTTTGGAATGTACAGCCACCCCCAGTTTTCTGATCTTTCTGGACAGAGCGTCACTCACACCTCCTACGTATGGGATGGTGATGTGTCCCTTGCGCTGGTGTTGTTTCACTGGCTGTTGGGATGCGGTGTTTGGATTTCCTGCCTCCCGGGCTGTTCCAGGCCCACTTTTTGTAGCCCGAGATGGTGAGCACTTTTTTCAGGTGGTTTGTCTCCTTGTCTTTTGCCTCTTGGGTACTGCATATGGTGTTAGCTCTGTGGGTAAGGGTTCGAATCACTCCCAGTTTGTGTTCAAGGGGCTGGTGGCTGTCGAACTGTAAATATTGGTCCGTATGAGTTGGTTTACGGTAGACCGAGAAGGATAGAATGCCATCAGTTCTGGTGATGAGGGTGTCCAGCATGGCTATGGAGTTGTTCTGTTCCACTTCCCTCGTGAATTTGATGGCTGGGTGTTGGTTGTTCAGATGTTCTGTGAACTGTTCGACCAGTTGCTGGGGGAGGATAGTCATGGTGTCGTCTACGTAGCGCCCCCAGTATCGTGGTGGGGAGTGGAAAGAAGCCAATGCTTTCTCTTCAAAATCCTCCATGAACAGGTTGGCTACTATTGGGCTTACTGGGGAGCCCATGGCTGCTCCTTCTTTTTGTTGGTAGAATTCACCTTGGAAGGTGAAGTAGGTGGTGGTGAGGCAGCAGGACAAGAGTTCACATACGTCGTCCACTGTGAGAGATGTACGTTGGTGGAGGGTTTGGTCGTTTTGTAACCTTCGGCGTATGATCTCTATGCTTTCTTTCACTGGTACGCTGGTAAATAGGGCAGAGACATCATATGACACAAGGAGTTCATCATGAGCGAGGGTGTAGTTACTCAGTTTTTCCACTAGGTCAGCACTGTTGTGGATGTGATGATCTGTGTGTCCTACGAGAGGTGATAGGATGTCCGCCACAAATCTAGCCGTCTCATACATGATGGAACCTCTGGATGCGACTATGGGACGGAGGGGGACTTCTTTCTTGTGGACTTTGGGTAGACCATAGAACTTGGGGACGTCGGACACAGTTGGGTATAATTTCCTGTACTGTTCTAATGACAGGCGGTCCGTCTCTTTCAGGCGTTTCAGTGTGTCTTTCAGTTTGTTGGAAAACTTGGAAGTAGGATCTTTCTTGAGGCGTTCATATGTTGTAGTATCTTCCAGAAGTTTGCTTGCCTTCTCATAGTACATGGGTCTAGGCATGATGACTGTGGCACGACCTTTGTCAGCTGGTAGGATCATCGTGGCGTGTTCGTTCTTTAAATCCGCCAGAGCTCGTCTTTGGTCCGGTGTTAAGTTGGATTTCGGTAGTTTGGCCTGTTTCATGATTCTGACACAGTCTGATCTTAAGTGTGTGGCTTCTTCTGAATTAGGGCCAATATACCTGCAAGCTGTTTCAATGCTTGTGATGAGGTCTACCACTGGAAGCTTGTTAGGGGCTACGGCGAAATTTAGTCCTTTCTCTAGTACTTCCTGTTCTGGTTTAGTGAGTTGGCGATCTGATAGATTGATCACCCACCTCTCTTTGGTCTTTCTTTTTGTTTCTTCCGGTACAGGTGTAATCTCGCTTTTGTCATTCTGTTGTCTCCTGTTGTTTTTTGGTGCTAGAAGTTCGAATTTCTTTCGATGGCGTTGGCGTACTTTGTCCCATTCTATTCGTCGTGTGTTGTTTAGCCACTCTTTGATTTCGGAGAGCATAGCATCTGGTAGTGTGCTAGAGCTCAGTCTTTCCTCGAGGTCTTGGATTTTCCCTTCCAGACAAGTGATGCGGGTGTTGATTTGCTTGATGCGTTCGTTCATGAGTGCTCGTTGTGCCTGATTGATGATATTATTTGCTGCTGTTCCTTTCATCGAAGTTTTGATTTTTAGGCTGGTGGGAAAGACGCCGTGATGTTTGCAGTGCAGTGTGAAGTGTAGATGGTTCCTGAACTTCGCTAGGGAGCGGTGTAATTTCTCTGATTCACGAAAGGTAGTGATGATCGTCCGATCGTAATCGCGAATGAGACGTAGGGGAAGTTTCAACAGTTGGGGGGTAGACATAATGCTACCAATTTTGAAGAACAAGGTCTCCCAACAGTGTAAAAATCGCTACTCACATGTCCTAAGCTCTTGCAAAGTAGCGCTAGCCCAAGGAAGGTATACATGGAGGCACAACCAAGTTCTGAAAGTGATTACAGACGTGGTTAGCGAAAAAACCATGACCCCAAACGCACCAATTGCTATGACAACGTTCTACAAAGCAGGAGGGAAACAGGTCTGGCCCGAAATTGCTATGACAACCAGCACATTGCCAAAGGGTCTTCTGGATGGAGCAGTCGACTGGGAGTGTACAGCAGACCTCCCAGAGTGGAGAAATTACCCAGATGTCATCAGCAAGACAGGCATGAGACCAGACATCGCTCTCCACTCTGACTCCTCGAAACAAGTGATTCTGATAGAACTCACTGTGCCATACGAAAGCAGAATGGAAGAAGCACATATCTACAAGACCGAAAAATACGCCGGTCTTGCCAGCACCCTGAAGAAAGCAGGTCTGCGGGTCAAAATCTTCGCCATAGAGGTCGGGGCAAGAGGGTTTGTGGGCACCTCCGCTTATGATCTCATGAAACAACTCGCCATTTCTGGGAAGAAGAGGACTAGAGCCCTTAAAGCGATGGCAGAGGCAGCAGAAAGGAGCTCAAGCTGGATCTGGGCAAGGAGGAACCAAAAATGAACTTCATAAGGATTAAATTCCCTACAGATGATGTGTGCCCCGTTAGCACATTGGTAAAACCGTGTACCGCAGTTATGAAGCGCAGAATCGCCCAGGTTCGCTCCCCGCCGTGGGAAAAAAAAAAAAAAAGACAACAGCAGAAGGGCATCCAGGAGTCATGACCTGGATGTGGCCCGGCCCTCCGAGAGTGTAAGGAGTTCAGGGCCGAAACACTTGTCTAAAGGGGGTTACTTCTCTGAAGACCTTCTGTTGTCTAGCTCTCCCTAGAGTTTCTTTCTACCTGTGGTTGCTTTGAACTGTTGAGGCATGTTTATCTTATTATGTTCTGTCATTGATTTGTGATTGTGGCTTTGAGTAGCTGTGAGGATAATCTACCTGTGGTGCGAGTCCAGTGTATGTACATTTTAATATTCCTATGTGGATGTATAAAGGAGTATTATATTGTATTTTATTGTATTGCAGCATGGCATCCATTGATTTGTTTTCCCTGTCCATCACATTTTCTCTCTTCAATCTGTCACTCCATCATCGTGTTTCCTTTCTTTTCGTTCTTCCTTTTTTCCAAGTCTTCTGTATCAGCTGTGTTGCTTGCTCATCTCTTTGCTGTGCTTCAATCCCCAGGCAATTGTATCTTCCAGCTTCTGGACTTCTGTATCTTCTCTCTTCACAATACTCTTTCTGAATGTCAAAATCAGACTTTTTGCTTTCTTCTTCTGTTTGTATTTAATCTTGCCAGTACTCCATGGTTGTAGACCACCGTGCAGCTAGGCTGTGTGATTTCTTGATTTGGCACAGGGAACAATTAGATCTGAAAAACAGGAAGAAACTGATTTCATTTGTCTTTTTATTTGTTTACATATTTATTCATTATGATGGTGATAATGATGATGATGATATTGATAATGATAACAATTATAATAATACCAGTATTACTACTACTAATAATAAATAGATAAATAAATAAATGAATACATAAATAAATAAATAAACAAATAAATAAATAAATAAATAATCATCATCACCACTATCAGTTTCTGCCGCATGTGCGAACACAGTCCACTCTTCCTCCCCAGCAGCTTTTCTTACCAGGGTAGGCCTATGTGGCCTTGACCTCGATGAGAAACCAGACAGTGAACTGCAAGGCTAGATGTATTTCCTTAAACGCCGCATCGATTATACATTTTTCGTTCGAAAATTTATCAGCAACTAATCAATAACAATAAAAAAAAAAAAAACGTCACTCACGACATTTCTAACATTTCGCGTCCACAAAATAGTATTTCATAGCAAAAATTGCACTCGAATTGGGCTTTCGAGCTGAAGTCTTGTTCGACATTTTATTTAGGTCAGGTGGCGATACGTACTTCCCAGCAGCAGGCTTTTGCTTGTTTACATTTGGTGCGTTTGGTCGACTCGTACATGCATTGTTTAAAATCAGTGATATAAGACATACATAACAAGGTAGAAAAAGGGTTTCAAAACACAACCAAAACATTCATCATCATCATCATCAGGTGCCCTGCCGCTTGGCGTGGCGACCATGGACTTCTCACCATCTCTATCTCTTGTTGCTCCTAGCATCTCCCCCACCCTCCTCATCCCCAGCCACTCTTCAAGTCCGTCCAGCATTTTCTCCCTGGGTCTACCTGGTGCTCTCTTTCCTCCAGCTTTCCCATTGTGACCAGGTTCTCCAAATCCCCCTTCATCATAAAATGGCCTATAAATGTGGCCTGTCTTTTCCTAATCTTCCTTATGAGTGATCTACTTGTGTCTGCCTCCATCAAGACTGTCTCGTTTGTTTTCTTTGCTGTCCATGGAACTCTCAACATTCTTCTTAGAAACCACATCTTGGCTACCTCAATATTGCTCTGCCTTTGCTTGCTGACTGTCCACGCCTCGCATCCGTACAACAGTATTGGTTATATATAACATTCAAGGACTCTCTTTCTGATGTTTATTGATAGGCATTTGTTGGTAAGAATGCTTTTCATCTTCTTGAATGCTGTTTTGGCTTGGCCAATTCTGCCAGCTATTTCCGATGTGCATCTGCCGTCTGATGAAATGACCGTTCCCAGATATTAAACTTATTAACCTGTGTCAAGGTTGTGCCATTTGCTGTTATTTTGCATGAGGGGATTTCATATTTTTACTGATCACCATGACTTCAGTCTTCCTGCTGTTTAGTTCCAACCCCTTACCTTTGATTTCTATTTCTAGTATATTCACAAGGTTTTGTAGGTCCCTTTCATTTTCTGCAATTAGCACTGTCATCTGCGTACCGAATGTTGTTCATCATTTTCCCTCCAACCTTTAATCCAGGGTCTTCTTCTAGGTTTCAGATGATGTTTTCGCTGTATAGTGAAAACAGATCTGGTGACAAAACACAACCCTGAGTGACTCCTCTTTTGGTGTTTTTGGAAAGAGCTTATATTGTTTTCTATTCTCACAGCAACTGTTTGTTCCCAGTACATGATCCTGATTATTCGTAGATCTTTTCCATCAACATTGAGTCTGTCCAGTTGGTTGATCAATTCTTCATGTCGTACCCGATCGAAAGCCTTGGTATAGTCAACAAAGTATAAATACAAATCCTTATTCATCTCAATTGACCTCTCTATGATAGTTCTTAGGATGTATATGGCATTAATAGTTCCTTTCCATTCCACAAATCCACACCGTTCTTTGCTATTTCTCTTTTATTCTATTCCTTGTCATCATCATGATTATTCTTAACAGGATTTTTTTTACATGACTCATCAAACTGATTGTGCGATGGAGTTCGCATTCTATATAGCCCCTGTCTTCTTTGGAAGTGCAATGAAATTGATTTTGACATATCCTTGGGGATTTTTCCAGTGTCATAAATTTCATTTAGGAGGACTGTTATTTTTTCTATGCCAAATTCCTCCAGGGCTTCAATCATCTCTGTAGTAATGTTGTCTGGTCTGGGGCTTTTCCTGGTTTCATCTTTTTCAATGCTGCTCTAATTTCATCTTTCATTATGGTGGTCCTTCAAAGTTCTTTTTATAATGTGTTCTTCGTTTCTGTCATCCTCAAAAAGGTCTTTAATGTACTCTCCCCATCTGTCCAGTATTTTGTCTTTCCTGATAAGTTGCCATCTTCGATTTTAAGCAACCAGTTGATGTGCTGTATTTTTCCTGTGGACAATTTCTTCAATTCGTCTGTACATACCCTGAGGATCCATTTTGTGTCTGTTTCTATCTCTTTGCATTTTGTGTTCAGCCAAGCTTCCTTAGCTTCATTGCACCTATACCTGATTTCTTTGTTTACCTTCCTGTATATCTCATCGTTTCTCTTAGCCCTCCTCCTTTCCTCCATCAAGCCCAAAATTTGCATTAGTCACCCAGCTCTTTTTTGCTTTTCTATCTGCCCTAGGGATTTCTTCACAAGCTTCATTTATAGAACTTCTAAACTTTGTCCATTGTTCCTCACTGTCAACAAAGTCTTCCAGGCACTGAATTTGTTTTGAACATATACATTAATTTTTTTACGTATCATTCATCTGTCTTTAAGAGTCCAAGGTTTAATTTGATGTTGCTTTTGATTGTTTCCTTTTCCTCAATTTCAGTCTAAATCTTCCCACTACAGGATTGTGGTCACTGTTGCAGTCTGCGCCTGGTAGTGTTTTTGCTGACAGTAAAGAATTTCTAAATCTTTGTTGATCAGATGTAGTCAATCTGATTTTTGGCATTATCTCCTGGACTCATCCAAGTCCATTTTCTTCTATTAGGCTGCTCAAACCAGGTGTTTCCTACTATGAAACGCATTTATCTGTGCTCCATTCTACAAGTTTCCCTCCCCTTTCATTTTGTGTACCAAGGCCATGAGGTCCAACTATATCCTCCACCCTATCCTGTCCCACTTTAGCATTAAAATCTCCCATTATGA
>JAPXFY010002416.1:15000-27480 GCA_030674185.1 Monoplex corrugatus
TGGCTTCAGACTTACCACAAAGACTGTTGTGAAGCACGTGCACCAGACTGTACTGGTGCAAGACAGCAAATCCAGCTGCTGGAACACTTTCATCAAAAATGCCCGAAGGCCATCTCGTCAGCTGTGGCATCAACACCAACTACTGGCAAGACATTTCCTGCAGCACTGGTTGCCAATGACAGCAGTGCATACAGCACACAACCACATCAGACCAGTGCAGAACAGCTGTTGTTCACTAACAATAGGACTGGAAGAAACAGACCTCAGGGCAACAGGGCACCTTCCAATACTGCAACTGAACAAGAACATGTACCTCCAGGATTGGTCTTTTATTCCACATGAAGATCCCTTCCAGATGATAAAGACCAATCTGACTTTTCATTCCTGATTGGATCGACAGGGGTGGACCGTCCATCTTATACACACACACACACACATATATAATAATAATAATAATAATTACAATACTTATATAGCGCAAAATCTTGACAAAATCAAATCTAAGCGCTGAAGCAGACACACACGCAGGCACGCACGCTCGCACACACACGCACGCACACATACAGACACACACACACACACACACACACACACACACACACACACACACACACACACGCATGGCTATAAATGGGGAGAAAGAATAAAAGCAATAAAAGCAAGAATAAAAGCAATGGAAAATTATAGAGAGCATAGCATACAATTATATATTATAACCATGTGATTCCCTCCGAGCGGAGACAGGCTGCAGAGGGGAGGGTTGAGTGAGGTTAGGATTTTATGCAGGAGAGAAAAGGTGAGTTTTGAGAGCGGACTTGAAGGAGACAAAAGTAGGTTGCTGGCGGACTGAGAGAGGAAGTTTGTTCCAGGAGAGTGGACCAGAAACAGAGAAGGCTCGTGGACCATAGGTATTGAGCTTAGTGCGTGGAAAGCGAAGAGTCAGAGGATCAGAGGCAGAGCGGAGGGTACGTGAGGGAACATAGATCTCAAGTAGGCTTGACAGGTAATCGGGGGCTGCGTTATTGAGGCTTTTGTAGCACATGGTGTCTAGTTTGTACTGTATGCGCTTTGATACAGGGAGCCAGTGAAGTTGTGCCAGGAGAGGAGATATGTGGTCAGCTTTTTTCTTTTTGAGTACAAGGCGTGCAGCATTGTTTTGAATGCGCTGTAGGATGTGAATGGTGGAGGCAGGAAGACCAGACAGGAGTGAATTGCAATAGTCAATGCGAGACATTATGAAGGAGAGAACGAGTTTTGCAGTTGTTTCGACAGAGAGATACTTCCTGATCAGCTTTATACGATGGAGATGATAGTAGCAGGATCTGGCAGTTTGAGAAACAAAGTTGTTCATGGAGAGGGTAGAGTCAATGCAGACACCAAGGTTTTTAGCTGAATCAGAAATTGGGACTGATGTGTTACATAATGGGAGAGAAAGAGGAGGCAGCTGAGAAAGTTTCTGACGGGTGCCAATGAGGATAGCTTCTGTTTTGTCGTCATTAAGCTGAAGTCTATTGTGTGTCATCCAGTTCTTAATGTCCGAGTAACACTCAGTGGTGCGAGTCAACAGGCGCTGTATATTATCAGGTGAGTCACTGTCTTGAAGTTGGGTGTCATCAGCATAGAAGTGGTGTTTTATAGAATGGGAGTTGGTGATGGTGGACAGGGGGGAGGTGTAAAGAGTGAAAAGAACAGGGCCAAGGACAGATCCTTGTGGAACACCACAGGTCAGGTATGCAGGTTGAGAGTAAGTGCCATTGATGAGAACGGTTTGTTTTCTGTTTGATAGGTATGAAGTGAACCAAGACAGAGCAATGTCAGAGATGCCAAAAGTATGATGAAGTCTAGAAAGGAGAATACCATGATCAATGGTATCAAAGGCTGCAGACAGATCAAGGAGTGTGAGGAGAGAGACTTTGCCAGTATCAGTTGCAAGGAGGAGATTGTTGAGAATGTGTAGTAGGGCAGTTTCAGTGCTATGGCACTGGCGGTAGGCTGACTGGAAAGGATTGAGGAGATTGTTGGCAGACAGGTGAGAGTTCAGCTGGTTGAGGACGACTTTTTCAAGGAGTTTTGACAAGAAAGAGAGATTAGAGATAGGCCGGTAATTTTTCAGTTCATTTGGATCTAAATTGTGTTTCTTGAGGAGAGGGTGAACAATAGCAGACTTGAAAGAATCTGGGACAGTTCCAGTTTGAAGAGAAGTGTTGATGATGTCAGTGATGAATGGGAGGAGAGTAGGGAGACAGTCGGCGTAGACAGAACCTGGAAGAGGATCCAGTTCGCAGGTTTTGAACGACATGGATCTGATTGTGTTGAGAATTTCTTCTTGTGAGACTGGGGTAAAAGTAGTAAGAGGTGTGCCAGAGAAGGAAGGGTCAGGTGGGCATGGTTGACAGGGTGTCCTGTCAAGCCTGTCACGAAGAGTTTGTATTTTGGTGGTGAAATAGTTGGAGAATACAGATGGGAGTTCTTCATTTGTATGTTTTGTTGGGAGAGGTAAATCTTTTCGTGTGCCAAGGAGATGATTCATGGTTGTAAAGAGTTCTTTTGAAGAAGAGGCATTCAGGATTTTGGTTTGGAAATAGCTTGTTTTTGCTGATGCAATGAGGGTGGATACTTTTGTTTTAGAGGCTTGGAAAAGTTGCCTGTGTACAGTGAGTTTGGATTTGCGCCAGCGGCGCTCTGCTCTGCGGCGGGCACGTTTTGCACAGGCGATCTCATGAGTGAGCCAGGGGGTAGGGGGGCGGTCAGGTAAAAGACGGGTTGTGGCTGGAGCATGAGTGTCCAGAAGATGGTGGAGAGTAGTATAGAATTCATCGGCAAGGTTATGTGACTTTTCAGAAAGGAGACGGGAGGCATCAGATGAAAATGTGGAGAGGTCGATAGATTTGAGATTGCGTCGAGTCACTGTGCGCATGGTACGGGAAGGAGGAGAAATGTCGAGAGAACAGAGAATTGCAGAGTGGTCAGATGGAAGGGCTGAAGTTAGACGGGTAGAAAGAACTAAGCAGTTGTCAGTAGCGGAATTGTGATGATCACGAGAAATGATCCAGTCAAGAATGTGACCTTTTTGATGGGTTGGTTCAGAAATGTGTTGAGTCATATTATGATTGGACAGAGAGTTGATGATATGTCTTGTGTCATAACGGTGAGTGTTGTCATAGTGGACATTGATATCACCTAGAATGATGAGATTTCCAGGTAAGAGGCAGTAGTGGTCAAGCAATTGGTCAAAGTCAGAGAGAAACATGGATGTGGTGAGTTTGTTGGCAGAGCTAGGTGGGGGTCGATAGACACAGGAGAAGGTGATGGGGTGAGGGGTGGATTGGAAGGATACTTCAACGTGCTCGAAAGAAGGATGGGAGAAAGGCAGAGACTGCGAGAAAGATAGGCGGGAATGGAGTGAGTCGTTGTAGAGGATGGCGATACCGCCACCTCGGGATGAGCGATGGAAAGAAGCAAGCCTGTAACCACTCGGAGTGAGGCTAGCAAGTATAGGTTCGTGACCAAGGGGGTTAAGCCATGTCTCCGTGATAAAAGCAATGTCAACATGCTCATCTGCGACAAAGTCAGCAATAACATATATATATATACATAGATGCATAGATACATAGATACATACATACATACATGCATACATATATACATACATACATACATGTACATGCATACATACGTGCATGAATATATACATAGATACATAGATACATACATACATTCATATATACGTACGTACGTACGTACAAACATATATATATGCATACATACACACACATACATACGTACATGCTTGCATGCATACATACATACATACATACATATGTACACACACACACACACACACATATATATATATACATATATATATCTATAATATATATATATATATATATATATACATACATACATACATACATACATACATATATATATATATATATATATATATCATCAGGTACCCTGCCGCATGGCGTTGGCAATCATGGACTTCCATTTGCCTCTATCTCTCGTTGCCCCTAGCATCTCCCCCACCCTCCTCGTCCCCAGCCACTCTGCAAGTCCGTCCAGCATTTTCTCCCTGGGTCTACCTGGTGCTCTCTTTCCCTCCAGCTTTCCCGTTGTGACCAGGTGCTCCAAATTCCCGTTCCTCATAAAATGGCCTATAAATGTTGCCTGTCTTTTCCTAATCTTCCTTATGAGTGATCTACTAATGTCTGCCTCCATCAAGATTATCTCGTTTGTTTTCTTTGCTGTCCATGGAACTCTCAACATTCTTCTGAGAAACCACATCTCGGCTGCCTCAATTTTGTTTGGCTTTGCTTGTTGACTGTCCACACCTCACATCCGTACAACAGTATTGGTTCTATATAACATTCAAGAACTCTCTTCCTGATGTTAATTGATAGGCATTTGTTGGTAAGAATGCTTGTCATCTTCTTGAATGCTGTTTTGGCTTGGCCGATTCTGCCGGCTTTTTCTGATGTGCATCTGCCGTCTGATGAAATGATCGTTCCCAGGTATTTGAATTTATCAACCTGTGTCAAGGTTGTGCCATTCGCTGTTATATATGTATTCATTTATCGTCGTCGTCGGCCTCTTTACATGTACACCTCAGGAGATGATAGTCTGCACCAGGAGGTGTTGTGGTCATGACGTGCACTTTCTGCTGTGGCTGCGCAGGCCGATTCTTGAGTGGCAATCTCTGTCACATCTGACACTTACAAACTGAGTCGCTGTTGTTTGGTTTCTGGAACGTCGCCTGCGAAGAACCCTTTTCTCATCTGCGCTTTTTGCTCTCCTCCTCTCTGCCAGTCTTCCAAGAGCCTGGGTCAATCCCTGAGCTTCTAAGGTCCCTACAAAGCGTAGTTGTGGGTGGCCTGGAGTTCGCTTCCGGTTTGCGAGTTCGCCGTAGAGAACTTCTTTTGGGATGCGTCCATCCTCCATTCGATGCACATGGCCAAGCCAGCGTAATCGGCGTTGTCTTGCCATTGGATGCCGAGAATGCGTCACAAGCAGCGGAGATGGAAAGTGTTGAGCCTCTTTTCTTGGCTTGCGTATGTGGTCCGGGCTTCACTAGAGTAGAGAAGTGTGCTCAGCACACAAGCTCTGTACACCTGCATTTTGGTGTTTGCAGTGAGACTGCTGTTGGACCAGACCTGCTTATTCAGTTTAGCCATAACAGATGAGGCATTTGCAATTCCGGCGCTGATTTCAGCGTCCAGAGAAAGGTTGTCGCTTATAGTGGACGCCAAGTACTGAAATTTGTGGACAGCGTTGAGGTCGTAGTCTCCAATGTGTAGAGATGGTGGTTCTTTATAGCCTTGGCCTAAGATCTCAGTTTTCTTCAAGCTGATTGTGAGACCAAACTCTCTGCATATTTTTGTACATCTATATATGCCATTTCAGGAAATGAGACAGTGAGAGACAGAGACAGAGAGTGGTAGACAGAAACAGACAGAGACAAAGAAACAGACAAAGATAAGACAGAGGAGAGAGGCAGATACATAAGAATCAAACAAACATACAACAGGCAAACACCTGGCTTTACCTTCGTTTCTTCCTCTGAGTTCCAGATTGATCATGCCTCCAATTGTCATTTTGTCAATCGGTGGCATTTTCATAATTGCCACAGATACGTGTATACACACTGATCTGGTGGACTGGCTTACACTGCACTGGCAACATATTGTCACTATGCAGTCTGTGTAGTCTGAATTCTGTGGGTTGGGGGATTTGTAAGTTGTATAACTACGTATGTGGTTTTTGTGGCACTGTAATTTTACCAAACCACGCTTACTGAAACTGAACTGTTTCTGAAAAAAAAAGTTGTCATGTTGAACCATCCACCTTAATTGTGTGTGTGTGTGTTTTTATAAACAGATCAGACATCTAGAACTGCTTCCATTCAACTTCCAACCTGCCAGACAGAGACGCACAAGAAACGATATGTTCAGCAACATCACTCACGGTCAATTTAACATCACAGAAACGGTGGAAAACGTGTCAGGTTTTGCTGAAAACGTCACTTCCGGCGTAACAACGACAGCTGATGAAACACTGGGCGATATATATCTACGAGTCCTAAGTAATCACTTTTTATTGTCTGTTTGACTCTGTCTGTTGATCTGTCTGTTGATCTGTCTGTTTGTCTGTTTACCTGTGTCAAACCGTGCTAGGATCTGAATGCACATACACAAAAAGAAAGCCCTCAAACCCCTTCTAGATGAAGACCCTATCCAGCTGTCCCACAATATCAAACAAGACAATAAGTCCACACTTTTAATGACAGTTGAGAACACAAGAGAGTTTTGTTCACTTCCTTCCCACCTCCGGTATTTCTTGATCAGTTTCAGTTTCAGTTTCTCAAGATGACGTCTCCGCGCTCGGAACGAATTCCATATGCACTGACGTCACAGGTGCCATGTGTATGGTGATCGTGGCACAAACCTTAACCTGTGCATAAACCCATGGGCTGGCCATCGCTATAAAGAAGTGAACTGACAGAGACCTCACACTGACTTACCAATGCGACGACAAAGTAGTAGCTCTGGTATAATCATGAAGAAACAGCTATCCAATATTTTATATTGACTTACCAGCGCAACAAGTAGTGGTCCTTCACAAGAAAAAAACAACTGGAAGCAGAACACATTCACTGCATAACAACTGACGACCCAAAGCACTGACACCACAATACGACATGAACACATCCACCAGGCAAAACTGTCAGAACTATACGAAACATAAAGCAGAATATTATACAGTACTCATCATCATCATCATCAGGTGCCTTGCCGCATGGCGTTGGCAATCATGGACTTCCATCTGTCTCTATCTCTTGTTACCCCAAGCATCTCCTCCACCCTCCTCGTCTTCAGCCACTCCGCAAGTCCGTCCAGCACTCTCTCCCTGGGTCTACCTGGTGCTCTCTTTCCCTCCAGCTTTCCTGTTGTAACTAGGTGCTCCAAATCCCCGTTCCTCATAAAATGGCCTATAAATGTTGCCTGTCTTTTCCTAATCTTCCTTATGAGTGATCTACTTGTGTCTGCCTCCATCAAGACTGTCTTGTTTGTTTTCTTTGCTATTCATGGAACTCTCAACATTCTTGTTAGAAACACATCTCGGCTGCCTCAATCTTGCTCTGGCTTTGCTTGTTGACTGTCCATGCCTCACATCCGTACAACAATATTGGTTCTATGTAACATTCAAGGACTCTCTTCCTGATGTCAATTGATAGGCATTTGTTGGTAAGAATGCTTGTCATCTTCTTGAATGCTGTTTTGGCTTGGCCGATTCTGCCGGCTATTTCCGATGTGCATCTGTCATCTGATGAAATGACCGTTCCATGTTATTTAAACTTATTAACCTGTGTCAAGGTTGTGCCATTTGCTGTTATGTTGCATGACGAGATTTCATGTTTTTACTGATCACCATGACTTCAGACTTCCTGCTGTTTAGTTCCAACCCCTGACCTTTGATTACTATTTCTAGTATATTCACAAGGTTTTGTAGGTCCTTTTCATTTTCTGCAATTACCACAGTGTCTCATCTGTGTATCGAATGTTGTTTATCATTTTCCCTCCAACTTTTAATCCAGGGTCTTCTAGGTTTCTCATGATGTTTTAACTGTAAAGTGAAAACAGATCTGGTGACAAAACACAACCCTGCCTGACTCCTCTTTTGATGTTTTGGTTCTATTCTCATTGCAGCTGTTTGTTCCCAGTACATATTCCTGATTATTCGCAGATCTTTTCCGTCAACATTGAGTCTCTCCAGTTGGTTGATCAATTCTTCATGTCGTACCCGATCGAAAGCCTTGGTATAGTCAACAAAGCATAAATACAAATCCTTATTCATCTCAATTGACCTCTCTATGATAGTTCTTAGGATGTATATGGCATTAATAGTTCCTTTCCCTTCCACAAATCCACACTGCTCTTCTGCTATTTCTCTTTTGATTCTATTCCTTGTCATCATCATGATTATTCTTAACAGGATTTTTGTTACATGACTCATCAAACTGATTGTGCGATGGAGTTCACATTCTATAGCCCCTGTCTTCTTTGGAAGTGCAATGAACATTGATTTTGACATATCTTTGGGGATTTTTCCAGTGTTGTAAATTTCATTTAGGAGGACTGTTATTTTTTCTATGCCAAATTCCTCCAGGGCTTCAATCATGTCTGTAGTAATCTTGTCTGGTCCTGGGGCTTTTCCTGGTTTCATCTTTTTCAGTGCTGCTCTAACTTCATCTTTCATTATGGGTGGTCCTTCAAAGTTCTTTTTTATAATGTGTTCTTCGTTTCTGTCATCCTCAAAAAGGTCTTTAATGTACTCTCCCCATCTGTCCAGTATTTTGTCTTTTTCCATGATAAGCGTGCCATCTTTCGATTTTAAGCAACCAGTTGATGTGCATGTATTTTTCCTGAGGACAATTTCTTCAGTTCGTCTGTACATACCCTGGGGATCTATTTTGTTCGGTTTTCTATCTCTTTGCATTTTGTGTTCAGCCAAGCTTCCTTAGATTCATCGCACCATACCTGATTTCTTTGTTTATCTTCCTGTATAGTACTATACAAGTTATTTACTACAGTTTTCCGTTGTGATCAGGTGCTCTAATTCCCCTTTCCTCATAAAATGGCCTATAAATGTTGCTTGTGTTTTCCTAATCCTTTTTAATGATCTTCTTGTGTCTGCCTTCTTCAAAATTGTCTCGTTTGTAATCTTTGCTGTCCATGGTACTCTCAACATTCTTGTTAGAAACCACAGTTCAGTGGCCTCAATTTTGTTCTGACTTTGCGTTTGACTGTCCACGCCTCACAACCGTACAACAGTTTCCGTTCTATATAACATTCAAAAATTCTCTTCCTGGCGTTATTTATTGATAAGAACGCTTTTCATCTTTTTGAAAGCTGTTCTGGCTTGGCCGATTGTGCTGGCTATTTCTGATGTGCATCTGCCATTTGGTGAGATGACCGTTCCCAGATATTTGAACTTATAAACCTGTATCAAATTTGTGCATTTGCTGTTATTTTGCATAAGGGGATCTTTTTACTGATTACCATGACTTCAGTCTTCTTCTATTTAATTCCAACCCTTTACTTATGCTTTTTATTTCTATTGTATTCACAAGGTTTTGTAGGTCCCTTTCATTTTCTGTAATTAGCACAGTGTCATGTGCGTAACGAATGTTTTTTTTATCATTTTTCCTCCAAACTTTATCCCAGGGTATTCTTCTAGGTTTTTCGTGATGATTTTGCTGTAAAGTGAAAACAAATCTGGTGACAGAACACAACCCTGCTTGGCCCCTCTTTTGGTATTTTGGAAAGAGCTTACATCGTTTTCTATTCTCACTACTACTGCTGTTTGTTTCCAATACATATTTCTGATTATTCTGAGATCTTTTCCATAAATACTGAGCCTGTCTAGTTGATTTATCAATTCTTCGTGCCTTACCCAATCGGAAGTCTTGGTATAATCAACAAAGCATAAAGATGAATCCTTAGCTCGACTGACCTCTCTAGGACAAAAATACAGCTGAATATTATCACCACACAAAACTGACCACACAGAATACTGACAACTATGATGTAACACATATCCATATAAAGCAAGGCTGACATAACTACCCCACACTTCTACATTACATGTGCCTTGCAAAACTGGGATTCCAGACACCGAACAATAACAGCAAACTATCCAAGAGGTGTGCCAGACAAGTCTCTACAATATAGCAGACAGTCATCCACCGACATGTATATCAGGGTGGTAGTGGACATCCACTTACAACAAAATACCGACTTCTTCTTTTCCTTCTAGATATTAAGACAGAAGTCCATTAAAATGCAACTCTGTCAGATAATCTTACCAATGCTAGGATACCTACCTACCTAAGCCTTGAGCACGACTAAATACGAAGAGGACTTACAATGAAATGACGATACAATAAAGGTTACGAAAATTGTAGATCTCTAAGTGAACTTAGTTCAACCACATAAACACCTGCAACACCTGGAATCCTTGACCCACACAGACCTGACAAACCATTTAAGACCAGGACAATACACAAAGGAAAATGAACGGCTTACCTGTGCAACCTGCCTACACAACATTCGACTTAAAATTTCGACCCAAGAAATGTATTTTTTGTGTCCTCTTGTGCCGTTAAACGTCGAAGGAAGATGCAGCGTTCAGACATGGGCCAGATGGGTAGTATCTGCCACGGTTAGGTTGATTCTTTCAGTTAATTCTTTCACACCATCTTTTCCTAGGACGTCCAATCCCTTTGGGTCCATGACTTTTCATGTTTTAAGTTTTGTATGCTAGCTGTTCGCTTGGAAGCCTCATGAGGTGACCGAACCATTTAAGCCTCTGTTTTTCTATAATTTATTTTTCTAGACATGGCACAGTCCCCACGGTGTCTCTAATATCTTCATTTCTGATCTTGTCTCGACGTGTGATATTTATTGTCTTTCTGAGACACCTCATCTCGCAAGCTGTTATTTTGCTTTGTGTGTGTGTGTGTTTGGTTAAGCGTCCATGTCTGGCACTGATAACAAAGCGTTGGTATAAAAATAGAGCTTATTAGTTGATGCTTTGTATCCATAGGTATGTGTGAGTGTAATAGCAGAGGGGCAAGCTGACAATTCACTGCATTTGCTTTCTGAATTGTTGTTTCAATTTTCCATATCCAAAGATTGCCATTCTGTGTAAAGATGCTTCCGAAATATTCGAATTCTTCAACATGTTTTGGTTCCATGTTGTTGACCTCTAATTCTAGCTTTCCTGGGCTTCTGCTCACCTCCATAACGTTGTGCTTTGAACACGCTGGTTTTTATGTTATAATCTTTGCAGTTTGTGTTCAAGTTACTCATGTGTTCCTGCAACTCTTCTGCATATTCCTGAATTTGGTCTTGGTGAAGACTCAAGGAACAGTGTATCAAAAATTCTCCCCCCCCCCTTCCTGCCAAGATCGATTGAGAAAAGAAAGCGATTAAAAATGGAACCTGCGTTTGTGCCTTCATGATGATCTGTCTGCCTGTCTGTCTGTCTGTCTGTCTGTCTGTCTTCGACGAGTCAGGAGTTTGGACGGTTTCCAGTCCCTGTCTATTTCTCTCGTTCTGTGGTTGTCCGTTACCGTCAGTGTGTCAATCTGTCTGTCTGTCTGTCTCTCTCTCTCTCTGTCTCTCTCTCTGTTTGTCTGTATTTCTGTCTCTTCTCTTGTCTGTCTGTCTGTCTGTCTCTCTCTCTCTGACCTCTCTGTCTCTCTCACTCTGCCTCTGCCCGTCTGTCTGTCTGTCTGTCTGTCTCTCTTTCTCTGTGTGTGTGTGTGTGTGTGTGTGTGTGAATGATGAGATGAGAGAGAGAGAGAGAGAGAGAGAGAGAGAGACAGACAGACAGACAGACAGACAGACAGAGACACAGAGAATTTGGCAATACGTATGTGCTCGCATGTATGTTCTCTTGTATGTTTATGGCTATGTGTATGTGTGCCTGCATACATAAGTGTGTGTACATTTCATTCCATTTCATTAAAGTTTTACGTCCAACCCCATTTGAGGTAACATGGCTGACAGATGTAGTCATCCCCAAAGGGCGTTCAGTGGTAGGGGTTTTTGGACGATGGAAAAGCCGAGATTATGATATTGGGGATCTTATGTGTACATGTTTCATGTGGGGAGCATTTTTCCTCTCCTCTCTCTCTCTCTCTCTCTCTCTTTCCTTTTTCTTGTCTGTTCCTGTCTTTCTGTCTGTCTTTTGTCTGTCTGTCCTCTCTCTCTTTCTCGCTCTACCTCTCTCTCTCTACCTATCTATCTCTCTGTTTTTGTCTGTTTTTTCCCGGGCTTCTGGGGGTTCTTCTCTCTCTGTCTGTCTGTTTCTCTCTCTCTTCTGTCTCCATGTTGTTTCTGTTTTGTCTTTTTTTCTGTCTTTTTTTCTTCTTTCTTTTTCTTTTTAAATGTGTGTGTGGGTTTTTCACCCGTGAATGTGATGTATGTGTGCATGCGTGCGTTTCTGTGCGTGCTTTGTGTTTTGTGTGTTGTGCACCTGTGAGTGTGAGTGTGGTGTAAAGTGTGTGTTGTGCACCTTGTGTGTTTTGTGTGTGTTTTGTTGGGTTGTGTGTTTGGTTTGGGGGTGTGTGTGTGTGTGTGTGTGTGTGTGTGTGTGTGTGTTTCATGTGTGAGTGTGTGGGGTTTTGTGTGTTTTGTTTCTCTCTCTCTTCACTGTATGCACGAGTGGCATTTATGCTGTACGCCCATAAGTGTTTTTTTGTTTGCTCCCAAAATTTGCTCACAAGTGTATTTTATTTGCTATAAGTGAATTTTATTTTCTGGGCAACTGGAATTTATTTGCTCATGAGATGTTTTTCATTTGCTCACAAGTGTATTTCATTTGTTTAAAGAGCATTTTTATTTGCCTACAAGTTTATTTCATTTGCTCACAAGTGTATTTCATTTGCTAAAAAGTGCATTTCGTTTTCTC
>JAPXFY010000241.1:0-2500 GCA_030674185.1 Monoplex corrugatus
GCCCAAAGAACCAGCTTAAAAACCATGTGTTTGTAGAAGAGTTTCCAGACCTCCTTGCCTACTGTAACACCTTGAAAGGCTGTTTCATCATTGCAGGAGACTTTAATTTTCATTATAATGAACCTAACCAGACCCACACTGCTAAACTGATAAGCTCTTTGAACTCCTTTGGCTTGACCCAATCTATCGACACTCCAACCCACGAAAAAGGCAACATCCTCGATTGGGTTGTTCATAGAACTGACCAGTCCTTCATCAAATCCATTGAAATTGATTATACTCTTCCTTCGGATCATGTCTGTATCCTCGGCCAACTTTCAATGACCAAGCCTCCACCCCAAACTACCTATGTCATGGTCAGAAAACTAGTTGATATCAACACCGTCGTCTTCAACGAAGATCTCCTGGCCGCTCTTCAGTCCTGTCCTCCAGCCTCTGCTGACGACCTCAATCGGACTATTAGTGATCTGCTGGACATGCACGCCCCCGCCACCAGACGTAGGGTATCCCAGAGACCACCATCGCCCTGGTTTTCTGCCGTTGGCCCTGATCTTCTTAAGGCCAAGCGTGAACGCCGTCGTGCTGAAAGACGGTGGCTGAAGAACAGCATTACTATCAATAAACAGATTTTTCAGGCTGCCAACAAAACTGTCAATGCTATAGTTGACTCTGCTAAGTCTGCCTTTTACAATGCGAAAATTATTGCATGTTCTACATCAAAACAGCTATATTCCGTTACTAATACCCTCCTTGGCAAATCAGATAAATCTCCTCTCCCATCATGCTTTCCCCCTGCCCATCTAGCACAACATTTTTCAGATTTTTTCATTGATAAAATTAGGTCCATCCGTTCCAGTCTTGACTCCCAACCCATCTCTCAACCTCCTATTCCCGATCCTCTGTTTCAAGGCACACCACTTATTTCTTTTCAGCCTGCTTCTGAAACTACTATCCGCAATGTAATCCGCCATTCTGACATCAAGACCTGTGAGCTTGATCCTCTTCCAGCATCTATCTTAACACACTGCCTAGATACTTTGCTCCCTCACTTCACAACTGTCATCAACAATTCCCTGTCATCTGGTATCTTTCCCACTTCCTTCAAATCTGCCCTGGTCAGACCTCTTTTAAAGAAACCTAGTCTTGACCCCAATAACCTCAAAAACTATCGACCTGTTTCCAACCTACCTTTCTTATCCAAAGTCCTTGAAAAAATTGTTCTCGCACAGATCTCTGATCATATCACCGCCAACAACCTCTCTTACCCTTATCAGTCGGCTTATCGCACTGGACACAGCCCTGAAACTGCTCTTGTAAAAATTGCAAATGATATTCTGACTGCTCTTGATCAAAATCAAATCTCTCTTCTATCTCTCCTTGATCTCTCGGCTGCATTCGACACCATCGACCATTCTATCATGCTCACACGTCTCCATAAAGTGTTCGGTATCTCTGACATCGCTCTGTCTTGGTTCCAGTCCTACCTCTCCAATCGCACTCAAACAGTCTCTGTCTGTTGTTCATCCTCTGCACCCGCTACCCTCCAGTTTGGTGTGCCCCAAGGCTCTGTTTTAGGTCCCATCCTATTTGTGCTGTACACACAACCCCTCTCTGAAATTATGCGACTTCACTCTATGTCCCATCATAGCTTTTCTGATGACAACCAACTCTATACTTCTGGTTCCCTCCCACAACTGCCCTCTATAATCAGACAAACCCAAGGCTGCATTTCTGATGTTCACTCCTGGATGACTGTAAACAAACTTCAACTCAACCCCATTAAAACTGAACTTAGCCTTATCTCTCCCACCACATTGGCTAAGTGTTCTTCCCTTCCTCTGTCTGTCTCTCTGCTTGGATCTGACATTCCACTATCTTCCACTGTCCGCAATCTTGGAGTCACTCTTGATAACACCCTGTCCTTTGAAAAACACGTCCAGAATGTTTGCAGATTATGCTATCTTGAGATACGCAGAATTTCTTCTATTCGCAATATCCTCTCTGTTGAAGCCACCAAAACTCTCCTCTGTGCCTTTGTTCTCTCTCGTCTCGACTACTGCAACTCCCTCCTCTCGGGCTGTCCTTTCTCTCTCATTCAAAAGCTTCAAAAAGTTCAAAACAATGCTGCTAGGCTCATCTTCAGAAAATCTCGTTCCTCTCATGTCACTCCTCTTCTCAAATCTCTTCACTGGTTACCTGTTGAAAAGAGAATTCGCTACAAGATTGCTTTGTTATGTTTTAAGTCTCTCAACGGTCTTGCACCCCCTTACATCTCTGACCTCCTCCATCTGTACACCCCCTCTCGTCAACTTCGTTCCTCGGCTGATACTCGTACCTTCCGCATACCATCCTGTCGCACTAAAACCTATGGTCAACGCTCCTTTTCCTATCAGGCCCCTGTAATCTGGAATCAGCTCCCTGTCTCTGTTCGCCACTCTGCAACTCTCACTTCTTTCAAGTCCTCTCTGAAAAACCCATCTCTTCCAGTCCCTCTCATGAT
>JAPXFY010000241.1:57500-65000 GCA_030674185.1 Monoplex corrugatus
ACATTCACAACACACAACACACACACGCACACCGTGCGCGCACACACACACACAAACACACACACACAACACACACACACACACACACACACACACACTCCTTGCTTCCCTCTTATTTCCTTTGGTATTACATATATGCCTTGGAAGCAACCCTGTATATGTTCTGTCTTGTCTATGTGTGTGTGTTTGGTCAGTTCAAGAATAAAAGACTGTGTCAATCTTGAACATAGACCAATATATTGTATGAATTTCTCTCCACCATCGTGGTTGTGTGTAGCGTAGTTGCAGGGTATATGGGTAACTTGGGCAGACATCTTTTTAAATAATGTTCTGAGCTTACCACTTTATGATTTGTGGCAGCGTCTATGCTGGCTGAATGGGTAGCGCAAACTGTGTTTGGTTTGACAAATTCTACATGGGAGATAACTCCGTGACTCTCAACAGTTATGTTACTTAGTTGATATTATGAGACTGACCAGACTTGAGCACTTTAATCCTGAAAGATGCAGACAGGCAGACGTAAATAAGGAAAGGATGGATTGAAACCATGCCAGTCTTCAGGATCAGATGCAGACGGACGGACAAATAGACAGACAGAAACAGACAGAATACAAGCACTGGAAGGAAAGCGTACGGACAGATGGAGAGGACTTGCAGACAATGTCATTCTGACACAGAAAAAAAACACACTTAAAAAACAAAAGGAGAAAGAAAGAAAGAAAATAAAAACAAACCAAAAAAGAAAAGGAAACGAACGATTAATTGTTACAATGAGTGAGTACATTTATAGGCCATTTTATGAGGAAGGGGGATTTGGAGCACCTGGTCACTATGGGAAAGCTGGAGGGAAAGAGAGCACCAGGTAGACCCAGGGAGAAAATGCTGGACGGACTTGCGGAGTGGCTGAAGACGAGGAGGGTGGAGGAGATGCTGGGGGGAACAAGAGATAGAGACAGATGGAAGTCCATGATCGCCAACGCCATGCGGCAGGGCACCTGATGATGATGATGAGTGAGTGAGTCTTAGACAGGCGAAAAAAGACCAAAAAATTATAATAAAAAAAATACCGAAACGAACAAAACAAAAAGAAAGAGAAAACAAAAATAAGGAAAAACCGGAATTAAAAAAAAGTGAAACCTGACCTTGCATGACTGGACAGAACAATGTGAAGGACAAACAACATGTAGGATGAGGGGTGAGGTGTGGTGAGGATTGGCAAGGGACTGTGTAGTAAATGGCTTGTTTCACGGAATGTCACGACACAGGAATTGTGTAACATTGCTTTTCTATAACATTCCATTTGGTCCCTTTTTATCCACTGAACGAGGCGGCAGGGAAGTGTTTAGTCCTCTTTTTATTATCCGTTGTTTGGTGTTGTTTGTGGTCTGTTTGTGACCGTGCATTCGCGCTTGACAAAGGCCGGTTGGCCGAAAATTTGCGCTTGTCTTGTCTTGTTTTGTTGAATACGCGCTTACATTGGTTTGCTTGTTCTTCTGTTTGCTTTTTGCTTTTCTTACTTCGTTCATCAACATCTACACGATAAGGCCACACTTGGAGATCATTGTGATCAGGGTGTTTTTTCTGTTGTTGTTGTTGTTGTTGTTGTTTTTGTTGTTGTTGTTGCTGTTTTTGTTGTTGTTTTGTTGTTGTTTTTGTTGTTGTTTTGTTGTTGTTGTTTTGTTGTTGTTGTTGTTGTTTTTGTTGTTGTTGTTATAGTTATTGTTGTTGTTGTTGTTATTGTTTTGTTGTTGTTGTTATAGTTGTTGTTTTTGTTGTTGTTGTTATAGTTGTTGTTGTTGTTGTTTTGTTGTTTTTGTTGTTGTTGTTGTTTTTGTTGTTGTCGTTGTTGTTGTTTTTGTTGTTGTTGTTGTTGTTGTTGTTGTTGTGTTGTTGTTATTGTTGTTTTTGTTGTTGTTGTCATTGTTGTTGTTTTTGTTGTTGTTGTTGTTGTGTTGTTATTATAGTTGTTGTTGTCGTTATTGTTGTTGTTGTTGTCGTTTTAGTTAATGCCAGCTTCCATATAGCTTGGTGGTCAGAAAGTTTGTAGTTCGCCATTTTTCCTGTTGCTCCATTTGACGTAGGTGACATTCTGACAGTACATGTATTACTTTATTCTTACCTCAGAACGAATTTGGATGCCTGCGTAATTAATGCACAGTTAGTGTTCATCATCATCATCATCATCAATCATCATCATCATCATCATCATCATCAAGTGCCCTGCCGCATGGCGTTGGCGATCATGGCCCTCTATATGAATCTATCCCTTGTCGCTGCAAGAACATCTCCCACCCTCTCTGTCCTCAGCCATCCTGCAAGTCCGTCCAATACTTTCTCCCTGGGTCTACCTGGTGCTCTCTTTCCATACAGCTTTCCTGTTGTGACCAGGTGCTCTAATTTCTCTTGCCCCATATAATGTCCTATAAATGTTGCTTGTCTTTTCCTGATCTTCTTTATTAATGATCTTTTTGTGTCTGTCTCCATCAAGACTGTCTCGTTTGTTTTCTTTGCTGTCCATGGAACTCTCAACATTCTTCTTAGAAACTGCATTTCAGTTGCATCAATCTTGTTATAACTTTGAGATTTGACTGTCCACGTTTCACATCCGTACAATAATATCGGATCTATGTAACACTGAAGAACTATCTTCCTGTTGTTAATTGATAGGTATTTGTTGGTAAGAACGTTTTTCGTCTTCTTGGATGACGTTTTAGCTTGGCCGATTCTGCTGGCTATTTCTGATGTGCATCTGCCGTCTGGTGACATTTAGTGTTAGAGACATTCAAATGTTTATCCTTCCAGTAAACAAAACAAGTGGACCTGTCTTCTCACCTTGACCTCTTTCATCCCAATTCACGAGCTATTTCCCCTTGTGTAATCTTCTGTAATGGTCTTGTTTGTTTTTATGTGTCTGTCTGTCTGTCTGTCTGTCTGTCTAATCTTTGTTTATCTGTCTTACTGTCTCTCTATTATATTTTTTACAAAAGCTTTGCGTTTATATTCCAGATGAACTCTGTGACCTTAGAACTGTACATTCTGAGAAAGCAGTAATATCTCTGAAGATAAATGCTGAAAATATGAAAAGTAGTTACGTGGGAATTTTTGTTTTTATTTCAATTTATTTCAATTGAATTTTCTAAATGATATCAATTTTGAGCGTGAGACGCGATAGCTATTTTACATAAAGTCAATAACATTACGTAGACCAGGCTCAAATTAAGTCTTATTTCAGGGAAATGAAAATACAATATCTGATACACTCAGTAACCTTAAGCTGACTCGTTTAATTTCTAAAGAATTAAAACGAAAATACACACACAGACACGACATTAAAAGAAAGAAAGAAGAAAGAAAGAAAGATAAATAAAAGAAAGAAAGAAAGAAAAGAAGAGAAAAGAAGAAAGAAAGAAGAAAGAAGAAGAAAGAAAGAAAAAAAAAGAAAGAAAGAAAGAAAGAAAGAGAAGAAAGAAAGAAAGAAAAGAAAGAAAGAAAGAAGAAAAAGAAATTTGTCTGTCTGTCTGTCTGTCTGTCTGTCTCTGTCTCTGTCTCTGTCTCTGTCTCTGTCTCTGTCTCTGTCTCTCTCTCTCTCTCTCTCTCTCTCTCTCTCTCTCTCTCTCTCTCTCTCTCTCTCCTCATTCTATCTCTGATTAACTAAATCGACATGAGAATCAAGTTCCACTTGTCCAGTTGCCGAGAGGGCTTAACATCTGATGCCTCTGACACTAAATGGACTTGAAGTACGCAAGCATCCAACTTGGTCCTCAGGTAAAAACATAATGATACTGTAGGGACGTCACCTCTGTCACGTGGAGCAACAGAAGACATGGCTGTCACCTCTGTCACGTGGAGCAACAGAAGACATGGCTGTCACCTCTGTCACGTGGAGCAACAGAAGACATGGCTGTCACCTCTGTCACGTGGAGCAACAGAAGACATGGCTTGGCTGTAATCCTTCTGATCACCAAGCATTATGGCGGCTGGAAGAACGAAATAAAAAAGTCACCTTGATCAGTAGGTGTGACCTTACCACGTAGAAGGGGAGGGCCAGAAGAACCAGGTTCTAATCCTGTGTCATTCCAATCATGGTCACACCTCCTGTCCACACTGTGTCCTTTGTCCATTCCCATCATGGTCACACTCCTGTCTCACACTGTGTCCTGTGTCCATTCCAGTTATGGTCACACCTCCTGTCTCACACTGTGTCCTTTGTCCTTTCCCAAATCATGGTCACACCTCCTGTCTCACACTGTCCTTTGTCATTCCATCATGGTCACATTCCTGTCTCACACTGTGTCCTTTGTCCATTCCAATCATGGTCACACCTCCTGTCTCACACTGTCCTTTGTCCATTCCCATCATGGTCACATCTCCTGTCTCACACTGTGTCCTTTGTCCATTCCCATCATGGTCACATCTCCTGTCTCACACTGTGTCCTTTGTCCATTCCAATCATGGTCACACTTCCTGTCTCACACTGTTTTCTTTGTCCATTCCCATCATGGTCACACCTCCTGTCTCACACTGTGTCCTTTGTCCATTCCCATCATGGTCACATCTCCTGTCTCACACTGTGTCCTTTGTCCATTCCAATCATGGTCACACTTCCTGTCTCACACTGTGTCCTTTGTCCATTCCAATCATGGTCACACCTCCTGTCTCACACTGTGTCCTTTGTCCATTCCAATCATGGTCACATCTCCTGTCTCACACTGTGTCCTTTGTCCATTCCAATCATGGTCACACCTCCTGTCTCACACTGTCCTTTGTCCATTCCCATCATGGTCACATCTCCTGTCTCACACTGTGTCCTTTGTCCATTCCAATCATGGTCACACCTCCTGTCTCACGCTGTGTCCTTTTCTCCTGAAAACTTTTCTGTCTGCTTATCGAAGGACAAAGTTTCGATCTTTTGTTTTGTTTTGTTTTGTTGGTTTGTTGTGTTGTTGTTGTTGTTGTTGTTGTTGCTTCTTTTGTCTTTGTTTTTGTTCTTGTCTTGTTTTAGCGAAGATCTTTTTTTTTTTTTGGTTGTTTTTGCTCGTCTGTTGTTTTTTCTCTGCCTTTTTTTTCTTTTCTTTTCTTTTTCTTTTCTTTTTTTTCTTTCTTTCTTTCTTTCTTTTCTTTCTTTCTTTTCTTTTCTTTTTCTTTTCCTGTCTTAATTTCACACACTGTAGCAGTTTATCGATCAAATTTCTTTTCCTTTCTCCGTTTTTTGTTTTTGTTTTGTTTTTGTTTTTCTTTCTTTCCCCCTTTGTTCTTTCTAAGGGTGTTTCTTTTTTTCTCTATCAGAATTACATTGTCTGCATGTCCTCTCTGTCTGTCTGTCTGTCTGTATCTGTTCCTTTAGCTGCTTAATTTTCTGTCTATGTTTCTTCTTGTCTTCGTCTGTCTGTCCGTATGCATCTGATTGTGAATATTTATCAGTGTACTTCCCTGTCCCGTTTTTAGTCATGTCTCTGTCTGTCTTCAATTCTGTGGGTTACAGTGTTCTGAACTGATACGGTCTGAGTTCAAAGAGTACGGAGCCATATTGGAACAGTGCTTCTTCCTTGACTTTCTTGAAGGGAAAAGCAGTAGTATATTGAGCCCTGTATCATCATATGCTCTCTATAATTTTCCATTGCTTTTATTCTTTCTCCCCATTTATAGCCATGTGTGTGTGTGTGTGTGTGTGTGTGTGTGTGTGTGTGTGTGTGTGTGTGGTGTGTGTGTGTGTGTGTGTGTGTGCGTGTGTGTGTGCGTGCGTGTGTGTGCATGCGTGCGTGTGTGTCTGTTCAGCGCTTAGATTTGATTTTTATCAAGATTTTGCGCTATATAAATATTGTGATTATTATTATTATTATTATCTAAACTGAGACTGATTAGGAACATTGTTATGAAATGTCAACTAGATTTTGGATGCTCAGGCAACACTTAAGTCAGTTTGACCTAGGACAAATATTGCATAGTAAAGTCCAGGAGTCATTCACAGATAAACTACAACTACAACCACTTCATGGAATTCTCAACATTCTTCTTAGAAACCACATGTACAGCAAAGAAAACGAATGAGACAGTCTTGATGGAGGCAGACACAAGTAGATCATTCATAAGGAAGATTAGGAAAAGACATGCATCTATAGGCCATTTTATGAGGAAGGGGGATTTGGAGCACCTGGTCACAACGGGAAAGCTGGAGGGAAAGAGAGCACCGGGTAGACCCAGGGAGAAAATGCTGGACGGACTTGCAGAGTGGCTAGGGACGAGGGGGTGGGAGAGATGCTAGGGGCAACGAGAGATAGAGAGAGATGGAAGTCCATGATCGCCAACGCCATGCGGCAGGGCACCTGATGATGATGATGATGATGATGATGATGATGATGATGATGATGATGATGATGATGATGATGATGATGATGATGATGATGATGATGATGATAAACATTCCATCCAAAGCATAACTAACCGTCAACAGACACGTTGTTCTAGGATCGTCTGTTGATCATCAAGAGTTTTCTGTATGAAAACAAAAACACTCTCATCATCACCATCATTATCATCATCATCATCATCATCATCATCATCATCATCATCATCATCATCATCATCAGGTGCCCTGCTGCATGGCGATGGCGACCATGGACTTCCAACCATCTCTATCTCTCGTTGCCCCCAGCATCTCCCCCACCCTCCTCATCCCCAGCCACTCTGCAAGTCCGTCCAGCATTCTCTCCCTTGGTCTACCCGGTGCTCTCTTTCCCTCCAGCTTGAAAAACGCTCTACAGATCAGATTCGCTGTTAACTTTTTGAATCACTGCATAGTGTGCGGTGAATTCAGCTTATAATATCTACGCTTAATATATGAAATAAAATGAAATGACGGTTTATTTTCTTACGGTACAGATATCAGCACACAGGCAAACATACACATCTGTCATTGTCTATCACGTGTGGATCAAATAGAATCGGTGAAATTGAAAAACAACAAAAATTCCTTCATGGTTTGATGTACTTATATCTGTCTATCTGTCTATCTATCTATCTATCTATCTATCTATCTATCTATCTATCTGACTATCTATCTATCTGTCTGTCTATCTATCTATCTATCTGTCTGTCCATCTATCTATCTATCTATCTATTTGTCTGTCTATCTATCTATCTATCTATCTATCAATCTATTTATCTATCTATCTATCTATTTATCTATCTACCTATCCATCTATCTATCTAGCTATCTATCTATCTAGCTAGCTAGCTAGCTATCTATATATCTATCTATCTACCTATCTATCTATCTAGCTAGCTAGCTAGCTAACTAGCTAGCTATCTATCTATCTAATCTATCCATCCATCTATTTATCTATCTATCTATCTATCTATCTGTCTGTCTGTCTGTCTGTCCATCAATCTATCTATCTGTCTGTCTGTCTATCTAACTATCTATCTGTCTGTCTGTCTGCCTGTCTGCCTGTCTATATGTCTGTCTATCTATGTATCTATATCTATATCTATATCTATATC
>JAPXFY010000241.1:70000-71610 GCA_030674185.1 Monoplex corrugatus
TCTGTCAGTCAAGTCCATCATGATCATTGTCTGTTGTAGTCTGTCAGTCAAGTCCATCATGATCATTGTCTGTTGTAGTCTGTCAGTCAAGTCCATCACGATCATTGTCTGTTGTAGTCTGTCAGTCAAGTCCATCATGACCATTGTCTGTTGTAGTCTGTCAGTCAAGTCCATCATGATCATTGTCTGTTGTAGTCTGTCAGTCAAGTCCATCATGATGATTGTCTGTTGTAGTCTGTCAGTCAAGTCCATCATGATCACTGTCTGTTGTAGTCTGTCAGTCAAGTCCTACATTATCATTGTCTGTTGTCAGTCAAGTCCATCATGATCATTGTCTGTTGTAGTCTGTCAGTCAAGTCCATCATGATCATTGTCTGTTGTAGTTTGTCAGTCAAGTCCTACATGATCATTGTCTGTTGTCAGTCAAGTCCATCATGATCATTGTCTGTTGTAGTCTGTCAGTCAAGTCCATCACGATCATTGTCTGTTGTAATCTGTCAGTCAAGTCCATCATGATCATTGTCTGTTTTAGTCTGTCAGTCAAGTCCATCATGATCACTGTCTGTTGTAGTCTGTCAGTCAAGTCCTACATGATCATTGTCTGTTGTCAGTCAAGTCCATCATGATCATTGTCTGTTGTAGTCTGTCAGTCAAGTCCATCATGATCATTGTCTGTTGTAGTCTGTCAGTCAAGTCCTACATGATCATTGTCTGTTGTCAGTCAAGTCCATCATGATCATTGTCTGTTGTATCTGTCAGTCAAGTCCATCATGACCATTGTCTGTTGTAGTCTGTCAGTCAAGTCCATCATGATCATTGTCTGTTGTAGTCTGTCAGTCAAGTCCATCATGATCATTGTCTGTTGTAGTCTGTCAGTCAAGTCCATCACGATCATTGTCTGTTTTAGTCTGTCGGTCAAGTCCATCATGATCATTGTCTACAAATCCTCCTCTCTCCCTCCTCCACCTCGTTTTGTCCTTGAACAGATTATTTCCTGTCATCCAAGGTCACAGTTTCAGCTACTTGTTTTGTATTTTCTTTTCTGTTTTTTTTTTTTCCTTTTTTTTGGGGGGGGGGGGGGGGGGTGTAATGGGAGGGAGGGAGAGAGGTCGTTGTCTCCTTTTGTTTTTTTTTGTTTTTTTTTGGTGAAGTTTGTTTGTTTTTTCTTTTTGTCCGCCGTCATCTGTCTGAAACTCACAGACTGTAACAGTGTATCCATCATTTTGCTTTTTTTTTTTCTGCTTGTTTTATTTATCGATTTTGTCTTTCTTTCTCTTTTTCTTCTTGTAAGTTTTTTTTTTCTTTTTTTTGGGGGGTGTGTGGGGTGGTCAGAGTCCTACTGCATTTTCTCTCTATCTGTCTGAATCCATTTCTTTGAGTGCTTGTGTTTGTGTCTTAGTTTCTGTCTATCACTTTGTCTGTCTGTCTGTCTGTCTGTCTGTCTGTCTGTCTGCCTGTCTGTCTGTCTGTCTGTCTGTCTGCCTGTCTGTCTGTCTGGCTGTCTGTCTGCGCTGTGTCTGTCTGCTGGCTGGCTGGCTGGCTGCTAGCTACTGGCTGCTGGCTGGCTGTCTGCTGGCTGGCTGTCTGACTGTCTGTTTGTCTGTCTGTCT
>JAPXFY010002417.1:5000-27479 GCA_030674185.1 Monoplex corrugatus
ACAGACAGATGGTACAACATGACAAGAAGATGGTACACAGAGGTCAGCATGGTACCCAGACAGATGGTACACAGACAGATGGTGCACAGACAGATGGTACACAGACAGATGGTACACAGACAGATGGTACCCAGACAGATGGTACACAAACAGGTACACAGACAGGTACACAGACAGATGGTACACAGACAGATGGTACACAGACAGATGGTACACAGACAGATGGTACACAGACAGATGGTACACAGACAGATGGTACCCAGACAGATGGTACCCAGGACAGATGGTACACAGACAGATGGTACACAGGCAGATGGTGCACAGACAGATGGTACCAGACAGATGGTACACAGACAGGTACACAGACAGATGGTACACAGACAGATGTACCCAGGCAGATGGTACACAGACAGATGGTACACAGACAAGGTACACAGACAGATGGTACACAGACAGATGGTACACAGACAGATGGTACCCAGGCAGATGGTACACAGACAGATGGTACACAGACAGGTACACAGACAGATGGTACACAGACAGGTACACAGACAGATGGTACCCAGACAGATGGTACACAGACAGATGGTACACAGACAGATGGCACCCAGACAGATGGTACACAGACAGATGGTACACAGACAGATGGTACCCAGACAGATGGTACCCAGACAGATGGTACACAGACAGATGGTACACAGACAGATGGTACACAGACAGATAGTACACAGACATATGGTACACAGACAGATGGTACACAGACAGATGGTACACAGACAGATGGTACACAGACAGATGGTACACAGACAGATGGTACCCAGGCAGATGGTACCCAGGCAGATGGTACCCAGGCAGATGGTGCCCAGGCAGATGGTGCCCAGGCAAATAATACCCAGGCAAATGATACCCAGGCAGATGGTACACAGACAGATGGTGCCCAGGCAGATGGTGCCCAGGCAGATGGTACCCAGGGAGATGGTACCCAGGCAGATGGTACCCAGGCAGATGGTACCCAGGCAGAATCGAAAGCAGGCCTTCCGATTTGAAATCCGACGTTTACCTACGTAACTGCCTCACCTGTCCTATGCTATGTGGTATACACTTTACAGTCTCTGATCTGTCTCACAAAACAGAGGTCTGTTTATTACGCGCTAGGCAGGCAAGATTTTCGCGAGATACGCTGGGTAGAAAGCAATTCTTTGTTCCATCGAGTGGCAAACGTGGCTAAGTATTCACTAGGTAAGACTTAGGTAACATGGAGAGAATCTCGTCGGCGACGTAAAAATGGCGGTGCGTGCAAGTCGCCTGTAATTTTGACGACTCCGTCTTCTATTGTGAACTAACAACAATGGCTAAAATCTACTTCCGCCTCGCATCCGTTTCATAGAAATTTTTTTTTCTTCTCACCCTTGCGCATGAGTATGTTAGTTAAGTTTCAGTTTCTCAAGATGACGTCTCCGTGCTCGGAACGAATTCCATATGCACTAACGTCACAGGCGCCATGTGTATGGTGATCATGGCACAAGCCTTAGGCTTGCACATAAACCCATGAGCGAGCCAGGTCCTGAGGTCTTACCTGTATCATGTTTTACCTAGTCTATGATATATTATATCTCGTACTGATATTTTATCAACCTACCACCGGAATAATCTTGGTAACATGTAAATGACATGTGTATGTGTGTATCTTACCTTCAAAAAAGGAATATATAAAAAAAAAAAAAATTATATATATATAAAGTAAATAAATACATAATTAAAGTTCTGAATCACAACACAACTAGCTATTCTGTATAAACACGAGTGTGTTAACGAGTAAGAAACGGTCACCAGGTTCGCGCCTATCCGGGGGCGGCCTATAGCATAGAGTGAGCGTCCTCTCTAGTAAGACGGCTACCAGTCTATCTCTCCAACGAACGATAACCCCTATACATACATCTTCATACATAGGCTGTTCAGCTTGCCACGTGACAAGTATGCCAATGTTGTGCGCGCGCCGTGACGGCCGAATGGCCATGTTTATTAGGGACTGGAGCCAAGATGAACCATCGGCCGGAGGAGTGTCCAAACACGCTGTGCATGTGCTGTGCGGCATGTCATAACAACACTAGACCTACCTGCTGAATGATTTTTGTGTATACTGTGTACAGGAAACAACAATGCCTCGTTTAGTCACACACTTACACACACACACACACTTACACACACACACACGCACTTACACACACACACACACACACACACACACACACACACACACACACACACACACTTATGACGCTGAATGTCCATAACAGCAATCATTACAAGAACAATGAAAGGGTACGCAATCTTTGGATGGCTTTAGAGGACTCATATATGACATCAAACTTTTGTTATCATTCTTTACTGTGCAATAGTTATAAGAAAATATTATTTCTCTTCTCTTCTTATTTTTGTTACAAGACAATATTGGTAAAACATGTATTTTGTTCAAATGTCAAGCAAACTGAATATTCAATTTTTCCCTCTCTTTGACACTTTATACTGTAGGAAATACAGAAGTCTAAAGTGCCTTCTCAATTGCCTTGCATACATTATTTTTTGCCTAATGTTTTCATGACCATAAAATATTCTGTTCTATTGTACTCTGTCCCGTCGTTCTCTATCTAAACACAATGAATACACACACACACACACACACACACACGCACGCACGCACGCACGCACGCACACACACACACCCACACACACACACACACACACCGTCTAAAAGCACGTATGTGAATAGACGTTAAAAGAAATAACGAACGAACACACACACACACACACACACACACACACACACACACACACACACACACACAGATGTACATACATACATACATACATATACACATACATACACACACACAAACACACACATACATGCAGACATACATACATACATTCATACATACATACATTCATACATACATACATACATACATACATACAGTCCGAGGCTGTATACAGCAACGTTCTGGCAACTCCTGCGACGGCACTGGAACCATGTGTATCGGCGCTTGCCTTTCCAATGGACCATTCCAGCGACGTGGAGAGGGGGGGTCTGCTGCATGGGTAACAGCTTGCCCTCCACACTTACTTACCCAGGCCTTGCGCTCTGGAGAGGTCACTCCAGCTTCGCTTTGTAGCGTCGACTAAACACGGGAAGTAGCAGTTTACCGGTTTTAAGTCTGCATACTCAATTGGCGTAGAGTCAGACGCCAGGGGCTGCTTCCGACGGTGGGAGAGGTCATCGCATCTCACTGGGCAGCTACCGCCCGCCTTAAGCTGGGCAGCCCCCAGCCAGTAAGGTGCTGCCCCGCCACGGTCCGTTAGCCTCACTGGGTGCGTGGGGTTTAGGGTGAAAACCGACAAGCGGATCGACAACTGTGCACCAGGCAACAGAAAAACGAAAACTCCCGCCCTGAAATTGGGCACATGGAACGTAAGGACAATGACACCAGGCTTTTCTGACGATCTGCAAGAAGTAAATGATGCTCGCAAGACAGCCGTCATCGACAGAGAACTGAGCAGACTGCAGATGGACATCGTCGCCCTTCAAGAAACCAGGCTCCCAGAAACAGGATCTGTGAGGGAGAGAGACTTCACCCTGTTCTGGCAGGGCAAACCATCAGACGAGGTCAGAGAACACGGCGTGGGATTCGCAGTTAGAAACAGATTATTGGGATCCATAACCCCACCAGCAGAAGGAACAGAGCGAATCCTGTCTCTCCGACTCCAAACTACCTCAGGACCAGTCAGTCTAATCAGTGCCTACGCACCAACTTTGGCATCCACAGCAGAAGCAAAAGACAAGTTTTATGACGACCTCAGTGCTGCTATAAGGAGAATTCCTGACAGAGAACTACTGTTCATCGCCGGCGATTTCAACGCCAGAGTGGGTGTCGATTACAATTCCTGGCCCACCTGCTTGGGTCAGTTCGGCACTGGGAAAATGAACGAGAATGGCCAGCGCCTGCTAGAGCTCTGTTGTCATTATGGGTTGTGCGTCAGTAACACCTTCTTCAACACGAAGCCTCAGCATCGAGTCTCCTGGAGACACCCGCGATCCAAACACTGGCACCAGCTCGACCTGATCCTCACCAGACGTGTCAACCTTTCTAGCATCAAGATCACTCGCAGCTACCAGAGCGCCGATTGTGACACTGACCACTCTTTGGTGTGCAGCAATGTGAAGCTCCGCGCGAAGAGACTGCACCGTACGAGAAAGGAGGGCCGACCTCGCATTGACACCAGCAAAACACGCGATCAAAGAAAAGTGGAGGAGTTTGCGCGTGTGTTGGAGGATTCTCTCCCTGGCCCACCCACTGCAAACGCCCAAGACCGATGGGAACACTTCAGAGATGCTGTCTACAATGCCGCCATGTCTTCATTTGGCAAAAAGACCAGCAAGTCAGCTGATTGGTTCGTAGCCCACTCAGAAGAAATGACACCAGTCATCGAGGCCAAGAGAAACGCCTTGACAGCATACAAAAGCAATCCCAGTGAGCAGAACCTCCAGGTTCTCCGCGCTGCTCGCAGCAAAGTCCATCAGTGTGCCAGACAATGCGCCAATGGCTATTGGCTTCAGCTTTGCTCCCAGATTCAGATTGCGGCTGACACAGGCAACATCAAGGCGATGTATGAAGGCATCAAGCAGGCATTGGGCCCAACGCAAAAGAAAACTGCCCCTTTGAAATCAGCTACAGGGGAGGTGATTCAAGACAGAGAACAACAGATGGAGCGCTGGGTAGAACACTACACTGAGCTATATGCAAGGGAAACTGTAGTCTCAGAAGACGCCCTGAATGCCATAGAGTGCCTACCAGAGCTGGAAGAGCTTGACAGAGAACCAACCATAGATGAGCTCAGCGAAGCCCTGGACTCTCTTGCCTCTGGCAAGGCACCAGGGAAAGACGGTATTCCCGCCGAAGTACTGAAGTGCTGCAAAGAGACACTCATCACCGAGTTGCATGAAATCCTCTGCCTCTGTTGGAGTGAAGGCGAAGTACCACAAGACATGAGGGATGCTAACGTCGTCACACTGTACAAAAACAAAGGTGACAGAAGCGATTGCAATAATTATCGCGGCATATCCCTCCTCAGTATCGTTGGGAAAGTCTTCGCACGAGTAGTACTGAAGAGGCTCCAGGTACTCGCAGAGCAAGTCTACCCTGAATCGCAGTGCGGGTTCCGTGCCAACAGATCCACTATAGACATGATCTTCTCCCTCAAACAACTTCAGGAGAAATGCAGGGAGCAAAGGCAGCCACTCTTCGTTGCCTTCATAGACCTCACAAAGGCCTTCGATCTGGTCAGTAGGGATGGCCTCTTCAAAATCCTTCCCCAAATTGGATGTCCACCCAAACTTCTCAGCATCATCAGATCCTTCCACGAAGACATGAAAGGCACCGTCGTCTTTGACGGCTCAACATCAGCTGCCTTCAACATACGGAGCGGAGTGAAACAGGGTTGCGTCCTGGCTCCCACCCTGTTTGGAATCTTTTTTGCTGTGATGCTGAAACACGCATTCGGTCCTGCAGCTGAAGGCATATACCTCCGAACCAGGACAGACGGTAAGCTCTTCAACCTCTCCAGACTAAGAGCCAAGACCAAAGTCCAGCTGAGGTGCCTGCGTGACTTCATCTTTGCAGACGACGCGGCAGTAACCGCCCACTCAGCTGAGGACCTACAGCAGCTCATGACTCGCTTCAGCGATGCCTGCCAAAACTTTGGGCTTACCATAAGCTTGAAGAAAACACAGGTCATGGGACAGGATGTTGACTCTCCCCCAGCCATCAGCATCAATGACCATGAACTGGATGTCGTCCATGACTTTGTTTATCTGGGCTCAACAATCTCAGACACCCTCTCACTTGACATAGAGCTCAACAGGCGCATCGGCAAGGCAGCTACCACCATGACCAGACTGACGAAGAAAGCATGGAACAACAGCAAGCTGACTGAGCACACAAAAATCCAGATCTACAGAGCCTGCGTCGTGAGCACCCTCCTGTATGGCAGCGAGTCCTGGACTTTGCGTGCCCGACAAGAGCAAAAGCTCAATGCTTTTCACATGCGTAGCCTCCGACGCATTCTAAACATCACCTGGCAGGACAAGGTCCCGAACAACACTGTCCTGGAAAGAGCTGGATGCACCAGCATGTACACGCTGCTGAAACAGGGACGCATGCGCTGGCTTGGCCATGCCGTGCGCATGGACGACGGACGGATCCCCAAAGACCTCCTCTACGGAGAACTGGTGCAGGGAAAACGTCCCACAGGCAGACCACAGCTGCGATTCAAAGACGTGTGCAAGAGGGACCTAAAAGCCTTGAATATCGACAAGGACAACTGGGAAGCAACAGCCCTCGAACGGTCAGCCTGGAGACAGACTGTGCAGAAAGGTCTCTCCAAGTTCGAAGAGACACTCGCTCAGCGGCACGAGGAAAAGAGAACGAGAAGAAAGGCTGCAGCCCAGGCAGACAGACCAGCGTCAGACTTCATCTGTGCCCTCTGCCACAGGGACTGTCATTCCCGCGTCGGACTGGCCAGACACACCCGGCGCTGCACCAGAATAGGCACCCAGAGCGCAACTCCATAGTCTTCCGAGACTGAAGGACGCCTATGACATACATACATACATTTGTACATACACTGGCACACACACACAGACACACACACATAAACAGACATATACATACACACACACACACGCACACACACACACACACACCACATACAGACACACACACACACACACACACACACACACACACACACACACACACACACACACACACGATTCACTCATCGTAGATAACAGGTCTGATTCAATTAAACGGCAACAAGATATACAGTCAATGTATATAATACGTGTATAACAGGATTATAAAAAAAATGCACAGCTTCCTTGTCTCCTACACTTGTGCTATGACTGCCAGACAATGCATGCTACCACGCTGTGGTTTTTTGTTTTTTTTTGTTTTTTTGTTTTTGTTGTTGTTGTTGTTGTTTCTTTGTTGTTGAGGCCTTTAGATTTCACGTTACGCAGCTCCCAACACGTACACGTACACGTACCGCGATACGAACGTGTCCCGTACGTGAAAACAATCTAGGTTTAGATTACAGGTGCAACAGATTTACGTCCTCCCCCCGACGTACCACCTCCCACCCCCAAGCAAGGGATGTAACCAAAGCATTTCTTGTACGTTACAACGTGTGAAATCAGAATATGTAGCTATTTGTTTTTTATGCGGCACTACCAAAATGACAACGTACTAAATTATCATACTTTTTTTTTTTTTTTTTTTTTTTTTTCAGGGAAATAGCTTTTTACCAAAATGACAACGTACGAATCATACTTAGATTTTTTTGTTTTTGTTTTTGTCTTTCCAAACAACTTGGTTGCTACAAATATAATGACATCATAGAACATGAACTGATACGTTGGTGGTGTATGTGTGTGCGTGTGCGTGCGTGAGTGTGTGCGAGAGAGAGGGGGAGGGAGAGAGAGAGGGGGAGGGACAGATAGAGAGAGAGAGAGGGACAGATAGAGAGAGAGAGAGAGGAGAGAGAGACAGAGAGAGAGAGAGAGAGAGAGAGAAGGAGAGAGAGAGAGAGAGAGAGAGAGAGAGAGAGAACGTAATGTGGGCCTAAAAAGCCGCAAATTTTGTTTGATATTGTAAACAAAGGGAGGCTGTGGCAATGGCATATAGCACGTGCCCGAAATTCTCACGCTGCCGGTAAACGAGCAAACGGATAGAATAGCTCCAGCGCGCGGTGTGGCGGCCATCTTGGTTGTCACGCAGGTCAGGCCGGGTGATCAGTCTAGACCTGTATAAAGATGTCTGTGGTAACACACCCCTCCACCGATGAACCGAGGAGACGCCGGCGATGTTGATATGTTTACTCATCTAGCTTATTGTTATTTTTTGTTTTAATGCCCAGCCGACTGCGTACGGCCATATCAGTTTATAACATTTTGAAAAAACATACAAAATAATTCAACTGGAAGAAAAAGGAAAAGAAACTTAAGTACAATATTAATGCATTCGCGCACATAATCTAAGGAGATGTCCCTGGTGTTGACCACTCCGTCTAATTTACCGCACAGGGGATTTAAAAAAACCATATCTGAATACAAATTTAAACGTAACTTAGGACACTGCAATATATATAAAAACGAGCCTAAAACACCTAAAACTGCTTCGCATATCCCATTTCCCTAGAGCCAAAAATGCACATTATATATGTACCCAATTATCAATCCTGAGAGAAAGTACGTAAGACTTTATCGAACACATACAGGTGAATGGACCAACAAGGCAGAAAATGATAAGAAGAAATGACAGAAAGCAAAGGAGGAAGAAAGAAACAAAGAGAGTGACAGAAAAGAGGGAATTTCTAGCACAGAATTTCCAGAAGGTGGGGATACTATTTATGCTGAAAAAGAGCCCCCGGCACCTACACGGGGGTACTCACCTAGCTAGGCACCGACCTAGCACGAGAAAGTTAAAAATGAGACCAACAAGAGAAGAAGGAGAAGTAGATACCAATAGCTACAGACGTTTAGACACATTTCACAGTGCCATGATGAAAGACGAGGATGAGAGTGACGAACGAGCATGTTATTTTGTCACAGAAAGACAGAGACGTTCTCTGTGTTTCTCGCTTGAATCTTTTTTAATCACATTTTTATTGATCAAGGGAGATAATTTCGCATTACTTGTTCGTTTTTTTGTTGTTTTTTTTTTCCTTTTTTTTTCACGTCTATTCAAAGATACGTGCTTGTAGACATTTGTATTTGTGTACATTGTCCCTAATCGTTATAGTGTTCTGCAAGTTTGAGTATGCAGACGTGAGAGAGAGCCAGAGACACACACAGAGAGAGAGAGAGAGAGAGAGAGAGAGAGAAAGAGAGAAAGAAAGAGAGAGACAGACAGAGACGGAGACAGAGAGACACACAGAGACAGAGAGATTCTGCCCTCTCTCTCTTTGTCTCTCTCGCTTATGTCTGTGTTTCTATCTTGTCTGTGTCTCTCTCTGCTTCTCCATCTACGTCTTTTCCATCTTTTCCTTAAGTTTGTCTTTACACTATTATATATTATATTCCATATGTGTCAATATAGACTCTAAAGACCCTGTATGGTCGAAGGCTGGGAGTACAAAATAAACACAAAAAAGCATCTACCCTCGAAAATACAAATGTCCGATTGTCCTCCTGTGTCTTGTCTTAATATTTCCAACTGATAAAAAGAGCGAAAAGCCAAGTTTTATAAGCAGTTATGAGGTACGGACGTAAATCTAATCTGAACATAAACTAGATTATAAGAGAGAGAGAGAGAGAGAGAGAGAGAGAGAGAGAGAGAAGAGAGAGAGAGAGATAGACAGACGAGAGAGAGAGAGGAGAGAGAGATAGGCAGAGACAGAGACGGAGAGAGACGGAGAGAGAGAGAGAAGAGACACAGAGAGACAGAGAGAGAGAGAGAGAGAGAGACAGACAGAGACAGAGACAGACATACAGACAGACAGACAGATAGACAGACAGAGAGGGAGAGGATTTATATGATAAAAAAAAAAAAAATCAACAAACAAACGGCTTTTAAGCGTTTCTTGTTTTGCGTACGCCTGCACTAAATGCTTGAAGCTGCCGAAAGAATGCGTCTATAGAGTGAGAAGCGGTTGATGCGGTTCCTGCATTTCCTGCTTAACGATTAGATTAGCTGCACGCTGACTGGGCCAGAATGAAGATGAGCAACGTGGGTGGGGGAAGCACGGAGGTGGTGGTGGGGTGGGGGTGGAGGTGAGCGAACGAAGGGGGAGAGGATACAGCGGGCGAGGGATGGAGGGTTCGTGTCAGACGACTCTGGGAATGTTTTTTTTTTCATTTTTCAATTCTTTGTTTAACCCTTTGACTCCCGCACCCAGTTTACCAACTGCAAAAACATAACTCTTTGACTCCCTCACCCTTTCCGCCAGTTTCCTGCAGGAAGCTGGTGGAAAGGATGAGGGATTCAAAGGGTTCAGTTTTTGCTTTGCTGACGTGGTTGACAATGCTGGGTGCTGGTGGACAGGATCCAGTAATTAAAAGGTTAAAGCATTCCGTGTTTTGTCGGATGCGCGTGTGTAAGCATGTTGTTTTGTCCACACTGCGTAGTTGGTTATTTTGCTGCACAGTCTGCTTACTCGGTCTTCGGTTGGTGTGCATGCTGGCTGTTTTAACGTTTCCATAAGCCAGTCACCGACATGACCTACAAGATCTTTAACATGCATACATGATCTTCTACGTGTATATGTACACACGAAGGGGGGTTTAGGGGGCTGATGAAATACCAAATCCAAAACAAGTGTGACTGCCCGCGTTGAAGCAAATAGGAACCAGAAAAAAAACCCACGAAAAAAGTACAATAACGCGTATTTAATACAAGAAGACAAGACAGGCGCAAATTTTCGGCCAACTGGCCTTTGTTAAGCTCAAGATCACAAACAAATACCAGATACAAAAATGAGGAGAAAAAGACTGAAACGTCCCCGCAGCTCTGACCAGTGTGAGAAAAGGAATCGTGTTTTTTTCTGGTTCCTGATAAAATACCAGTATGAAATATAGACTAGGTAAAAGATAGTATAGGTAGGGCTTCAGGACCTGGCCAGCTCATGGGTTTATGTACAGGCTTAAGGCATGTGCCACGGTCACCAGACACGTGGCATCTGTGACGTTTGTGCATATGGAATTCGTTCCGAGTGCGGAGACGCCATCTTGAGAAACTGAAAGTGAATCTGAAACTGTTTAAAGCCCAGCCGACTGCGTAGAGCCGTATCAGGGCTATAACCGCTTCAAAATATACAAAACCTCAACAGAAAAAAAAAAGAAGAAAAAATTGAGTGCATATATCAATGCATTCGCGCACATAATCTAAGGACATGCCCTTGGCGTTGACCACTCCAATTTATCGCACAAAGATTTAAAAACACACCTGAATACAAATTTAAGCATACCTAAAACCCAAAACATATATAAAAACAGGCATAAATGACCTAAAATTGCTTCCGCATATCTCACCTCCCTACAGCCAAAAATGCACTTAACACATGAACGCAATTATCGATCCTAAGAAAAAGTATATAAGACTTTATCGAACACATACAGGCGAATAGACCAGCAAAGCAGAAAATGATAGGAAGAAATGACAGAAAGCAAAGGAACAAGGCAGAAACAAAGACAGTGACAGAAAAGAGGAAATTTCTAGTACAGATTTTCCAGTAGGCGGGGATACTATTTACACTAAAAGAGCACCCAGCATCCCCACGGGGTGGGGGGTGGGAGGGGGAGCCACCGACATGATGGACAAGATTTTTAACACGTATACATGATCTTCTACATGTGTCTATACACAGGAAGGGGAGATAGGCTCCAAGAGGTCAGCATACACATTGACTTGGGAGGTCGAAAAAAAAAACCCAACTCATCGACCATGCGAGAGGTACCCAGGAAGGATAGAACCCCAGACCTTTCGAATGGAGGACTGATGTCTTCCCACCTTACTACCACACCAGGCTGATTCGGTCCAGTTCGCTTGACGTTGCTGCTGGTCGTGACTCGAATTGTCAACGTCATTTAAGCTACCCTTAAACTTAAAACAAGCTGGTTCAGTGTCTTCTGGCTAATCTTCTTGTATACATAAAAGTGATGACATAAGATTCACATTTTGTACTTGTTAAGGTCACTGTGACCTTGATGAAACTCCGGTTGACAGCGTTGACTCAAAATTGGGTAATGATCCACCCTTATAGAACTGAGAATGTCTTATTCAAATTTTTTTTATCACAGACAGACAGACAAACAGACAGACGGCGAGAGACAGACAGAGAGACAGACATATGTGTGTGTGTGTGTGTATGTGTGTGTGTCTATCTATCCATCTATCTACATGTATCTATCTATCTGTCTGCCTGTCTGCCTGTCTGCCTGTCTGTCTGTCTGTCTGTCTGTCTGTCTCTCTCTCTCTCTCTCTCTCTCTCTCTCTATATATATATATATATATATATACTGTAACCGAAAATTCATTCTCTAACAACCTCTCTCTCTCTCTCTCTCTCTCTCTCTCTCTCTCTCTTATATATATATATATATATATATATATATATATATATATATATATATATTATATATATATATATATATATTTCTACTCATTCAGCAACCAACCTTCCCACAGGAAAGACTTAAGTTTTGCCGTTGCGAGGAATACCTGACCTTCGTAGGTTACCCGTGTTTCAACGCTGTCCGCCTCGCCTACCTTCATGTTTGTAAACGTTGCTGATACGTAGCCTGTGAAGATGACTTCCAGGTACGTACAGAGTTTACCTTTGTGGTGGGTAAGGTTCCTGAGAAGTTCTTTCATTCAACCTCGCCTTATCCACCATCTTACCGTATTCATCCTTTCATTTCCTCATCACGTCCACCAGCTTCCACTCTATTCCTACTTTAATCCTTTTACTTTGTAATCCTACCCCCAACTCCTTCAGCGTTAACCCTTTCACTCCCTCACTGTATCCGTCATCTTTCTGCATTAATCTTTACTTTGACTCCCTTAGCATATCCGTCAGCTTCCTCTATCATCCAGCATTAACCCTTTCACTCCCTCCTTCAGGAAAATTATATGAAGGTTGAAGGATAGGTGACAATAACAGTGAGAACGATATATTAAATATAAGCCATTTTTCAAAATTTGCCAAGCCAAAATATCTACACATCTGCCTAAAACAAAGAAATACAAACAAAACAAAACAAAAAACAAAAACAAAAAAGCAAAAAAAACAACAACCCAAAAACACAACAACAAACAAACGACATCAATAAATCAAGACAGAGATCACGCCAATAAACAACAACAACGACGACAACAAACAAACATCAATAAATCAAGACAGAGACCATGCCAATAAACAACAATAACAACAACAAACAAACGACATCAATAAATCAAGACAGAGACCATGTCAATAAACAACAACAACAACAACAACAACAACAACAAACAAACGACATCAATAAATCAAGACAGAGACCATGCCAATAAACAACAATAACAACAACTAACAAACAAACGACATAAAAAAATCCGAGATAAGACAGAGACCATGCCAATAGGGCCTACTTAGATTTGATTTTGTCAAGATTTTGCGCTATATAAATAAAATATATTATTATTATTATTATTACTCCAGAAAAGCAACTGGATATCACCATCAACAGGCAACCACTCAAGGTAACCACAGAGTTCAAATACTTACGGAGCATCTTTGCTGGGGATTGATTGATTAATTTGGTTCAGTTTTTACGTCAACGCCCACCTCAGGTGATATGGCCGACGGGGATAACCATCCCAGGGACGTGGGGGAAGGGGGGCTTATCTAATCCTATACTGACACCATCAGAACAACAATGATATTAAGATGGGACAGTGAGATGGTCAGTTTTAATGTAGCGCACTCCGGGAGTCGAACCCACAACAGCCATTTGCACTTTGCTGGGGATGGGAAGCTGGACAGATAAACAGAGAGACTGGACTCCAAAAGGCAAACTCAGTCAGCTAGGAATCGGCACCCCTTCTGAAGCACCCAAGCATACCTGAGTAATCAACGCTATCTTCGTTCCCGTCGAGAGAGAGACACAGAGAGACAGAGACAGAGACGGGGATGAATATAGAAAGAATGCTAGTGTTCTTCGTCTTTCAGTACCGACCATCTACCGTGTAATACCTACCACACGGTCTGTGCCCATGTTCCCACACAATGTTTCCCGAGTCTGTGTTCCTTTGGGTTCACAGGCGATGACATACCTACGGCACAGAACTCACTCCACTCCACTCCACTCACATTTCGCAGTCCGAAACTCGGCCCTGCCGTTTACATCGTGTGTGTGTGTGTGTGTGTGTGTGTGTGTGTGTGTGTGTGTGTGTGTGTGTGAGAGAGAGAGAGAGAGAGAGAGAGAGAGTGTGTGTGTGTGTGTGTGTGTGTATATATATATATGTGTGTGTGTGTGTGTGTGTGTGTGTGTGTGTGTGTATGTGTGTGTGTGCATGTGTGTGAGTGCGTGTGTGTCTGTTCATGTGTATCGAACGTATCGAACCTGGGACGTATCGAACCTGGGACACAACGAACCTGGAACGTACCGAACCTGGGACACAACGAACCTGGAACGTACCGAACCTGGGACGTATCGAACCTGGGACGCAACGAACCTGGGACGTATCGAACCTGGGACGTATCGAACTGAGTATATAAAAGATAGAGAGAGAGGTTGTGGGTTCGAATCCCGGGGTACGCTACATTAAAACTGGCCTTATCACTGTGTGTGTGTGTGTGTGTGTGTGTGTGTGTGTGTGTGTGTGTGTGTGTGTGTGTGTGTGTGTGTGTGTGTGTGTGTGTGTGTGTGTGTGTGTGTGTGTGTGTGTGCGCGCGTTCGTTCGTTCTTTGATTTAACGTCTTTTCACTATAAGTGATATTAGACGGTTATAGTGAAAAGACGTTAAATCAAAGAACGAACGAACGCACACACACACTCTCACACACACACACAGAGTGATAAGGCCAGTTTTAATGTAGCGTACCCCTGGATTCGAACCCACAACCTCTCTCTCTCTCTCTTTTATATACTCAGTGTGTGTGCGTGTGTGTGTGTGTGTGTTTGTTTTGTGTGTGTGTGCGTGTGCGTGTGTGTGCGCGTATGTGTCTGTGTCTGTGTGTTTGTTTGTGTGTGTGTGTGTGTGCATGTGTGTGAGTGCGTGTGTGTCTGTGTCTATGTGTTTGTGTGTGTGTGTGTGTGTGTGTGTGTGTGTGTGTGTGTGTGTGTGTGTGTGTGTGTGTGTGAGAGAGAGAGAGAGAGAGAGTGAGATAAAACTGTGTGAACAAAATGTTCTCACCACTTTGTGGGTGAAACATCACCAAATTTTGCTCAAAGCTGTGGACTATTAATTAAACGAGTCGCGAGAGCATAACTGTGGAAGGTATACTACAAAATCAAAACTACAAACCCCAAAATTGCCTACAATCAGCATTTTTGAAGAAGGTGTGTGCACTTTTTCAGGAATTTCACACAATATTGGACTTTTTTTTTCCTGTTTTGACAGTCAGCCATTCTCCTCGCCTCGATCGACGTCAGGCTTAATTTCAATCGAAACCTCTTCAAAGTGGCAAGTGACCTTGAGAAGTGCAGAATACGGATTTCTGTGATCATTTACATTTATATATGATATATATATACATACGTGTTCATATATATACATGTTTAAAAGGAACATTGTTACACTGGCTTGACCATCTTAGGTTTCCACCTCCACCCATTACAACAACAATTTCAGTTTCAGTTTTAGATTCTCAAGATGACGTCTCCGCGCTCGGAACGAATTCCACATGCACTAACGTCACAGGCGCCCTGTGTATGGTGATCGTGGCACATGCCTTAAGCCTGCACATAAACCCATGAGCTGGCCAGGTCCTGAGGCCCTACCTAGACTGTTTTACCTAGTTTATATTTTATACTGGTATTTTATCAGCCTACCGCTGGAATGATCTTGGTTATATGTAAATGACACGTGTATGTGTGTATCTTACCTTTAAGAACAGGAACATACATATCGAGTAAATAAAGAAATAAAAGTCTGAATCACAACACAACTAGCTATTCTGTATAAACTCGTCACATGACAGAACCCCAAACACACCTCTCAGTCAATGTCCAAATGCTCAGCTGTCTACAACAACAAAATGATAAAGTGATAAGTGATCTCGAAAAGTGCAGAAGACGGATTTTCTGTGATTAGTTTTGTGTATGATAATATCAAATAGCTGTTGTATAGCGCTATTCTCAGTTCGACTCACTGCGCTGTTACATAAACAAATAATCTGACTCACATACCAATAACATTATTTTTCAATCACACACACACACACACACACACACACACACACACACACACACACACACACACACACACACACACACAAAGAGGGGAGTATACCTATGAAAAAAGGAACGGTGTTAAAATGGCTTGACCATGCTGGATTTCCGCCTCCACCCATTATTTTCTCCAACTTCTTTTTTTCTTTTTCTTTTTCTTTTTTTTTTTTTTGGTTAGAGAAAGGTGTTAGCGGAAGGCGAGTGGCACAGGTGATCCTCGTTTTCTACACTTTTTCCTTTGTCGTTTGCGGTTTGATTATGCGGCCTTTACAATGAGGGAGAGCCTTTTGTTTTCCACAATATGTCATGCTCACGGTGCGGGTCGACGGGTTCTACTTAGTGCCAGGGCTGGCACGGACAAATGTTTATCACGTGTGCTGTAAAATTTGTGGTAATGTCCTTACTTGAGGTTAGTCTTTTCGTCTGGATGGTCATCTTTTTACAATAATAATAATAATAATAATAATAAGAAGAAGAAGAATACGAAGAAGAATGATAATAATAATAATAATCATCATCGCTATTATCGTTAAAATCAATATTATTATTATTGTTTTTGCTGTGGTTGTGGTTATTGTTGTTGTTTAAAGCCCAGCTGATTGCGCAGAGCCTTATCAGGGCTGTTACCATTGTATACAACACCTCGATGACCTTAAAAAAAGGAAAATCTGGAATATAAAACCAAGTACAAATAACAATGCATTCGCGCACATAATTGAAGGATATGCCCCTGGCGTTGACAATTCCGTCCAATTCATCACTCGAGGTTTAAAACAATGAATACAAATATAAACGTTAATAACGACAGCATAAAACATATGTACATATAAAAAAAATGGCCTAAATAATGTAAAATTACGTCCACATCATATTTCCTTGGAACCAAAAATGTGCTTTATTCATGTACCTACGTACCAGTCCTAAGAAACAGTACGTAAGGCTTTATAGAACAACATACAGGTGAATGGACCATTAAAGGAGGAAAATGATAGGTAGAAATGTCAGAAAGCAAAAGAACAAGGTAGAAACAAAGAGAGTGACAAAAAAGAGGAAATTTCAAGAGCAGAATTTCAAAAAGGTGGGGATACTTTTTACACTGAAAGAATCCCCGGCATCCCCACTGGAGCGCACGGTCATCTACACCAGACGAAAATTGCACTCACCCTTTGAGGTCCTTTCAGGGTGGAAGCTGTGGCCGGGTACCAGGCCTCAACAGGATCCACCCTAAGCCACTGAAGGTCCCTCCCGTCCGTCTTGTCATACCAGGGGTACGGGAGGAATCCTTACAATTTTTCTGACAACCAAGCCCCATGGCAGCCAACAGGAATTTCAAAACACCAGCAGTAAAGGTATAGTATTGCAAAGATAGGAAAAATTTGCAAACCCTTTGTAGTAGTCATATGCGTATTGCAAAGAGAGGAAACATTTGCAAATCCTTTCTAGTAGTCATATACCTTTAACAGAGAAACCCCCATTCTTCGTTAGACTGATGTTTCCTGATCACGTAGATGGTGAACGGAAGAATTGGCGGCTCATGTTAAGTTTCCGTTTCAGTTTCAGTTTCTCAAGATGACGTCCCCGCGCTCGGAACGAATTCCATATGCGCTAACGACACAGGTGTCATGTGTATGGTGATCATGGCACAAGCCTAAAGCCTGCACATAAACCTATGAGCTGGCCAGGTCCTGAGGCCCTACCTAGACTATGTTTTATCTAGTCTATATTTTATACTGGCATTTTATCAGCCTACCACTGGAATAATCTTAGTTACATTTAAATGACATGTGTATTTGTGTATCTTACCTTCAAAAAAGGAACCTATGTATAAAGTAAATAAATAAATAAGTAAACAAATAAATAAATAAATAAATAAAGGAATGTATCACAGCACAACCAGCTATTCTCCATAAACTCGTCTCACTTGACAGAATCCCCCACCCCAGTCATTGCCTAAATGCTCTGCTGTCTTTCAACGAGGTGAAGACAATACTTTCTTACATGTAAGGTATATGACAACTAGAAAGGATTTGCCAAATTTTCTTATCTTTGCAATACGTGTATGACCACTACAGAGGGTTTACAAAATTTTGCTATCTTTTGCAATACTATAGCTGTACTGCTCGTGCTTTGAAATACTGATCAAGCTGTAACTGCGAGAAACTGGCCAAGTTACACAAATTCTGTATTTACCAATTGTTTTGGAATTTCCCACTCAATCGCAAAGGTGAATTTTCTCTGTGTTTAAATAAAAGAAAGAGTAGTATATATATGTATATTCATCTATATCTATTTATCCACCTACCTACCTATCTATCTAATCTATCTATACATATATATGTACATGTATATATATATATATATATATATATATACATATATATATACATATATATATATATATATATATATATATATAGAGAGAGAGAGAGAGAGAGAGAGCCAGCCAGACAGAACCACAGACAGAGAGAGACAGAGAGAGAGAGAGACAGACAGACAGACAGAGCCAGATACAGAGAGAGAGACACAGAGAGAGAGAGAGAGAGAGACTGACAGAGAGAGACCGTGACAGACAGAGACAGAGACAGAGAGAGACACACACACAGAGAGAGAGAGAGAGAGAGAGAGAGAGACAGAGATACAGAGACAGAGATACACACACACACACACACATCGCGGAAGTAAATTGTACCGTATGGTGGAATGTAGGTCGGTTCAACTAAAAAGCTTGCGTTCTCTGTGCTCCACGACGGAAAAGTTGGATGATATGTAAAACCCGTCAGTCTAAATGAGTTCGGGGAATTGTGCTATAGAAGAACGGTTTATAACAACAAAAACAACAATAATATAAAAAAAATATGAAACTAAAATATGATAGTAACAACAATAACAACCATCTAATAATAATAATGATTACAATGATATTAATAATAATAACAACAACAACATAATAATAATAATAATAATAATATTAATGTCTCTAAGAACTGATGCCAAAATGTTGTCCTAAATAAAATTTACACTTGACACAAAGCAATAGGACTTTTCCAGTATTTTCCCTCATTACCTACGAAAATGTCTGTAAATCATTTGAAAGAGATGAAAACTTTCTCATAATGTTCTGCCTCTTTTTTCTGTTTGGGTTTTTTTATTTTAGTTTTGTTTTCTATTATTTTTCTTTTCTCATTTTTTCTTTGTACGAAATCATGAACAAAACTCATCACCTTAATTCAGTTCTTTAATCAAGTGTGCAGTTGCTAAGGATTGATTATAGGAAGAACGCGTCTCGATGATTTCATCATGGCAATAATTCCTTGAATTCATGTACATGTACGTGTATAAACGTTTCTGATGTGAAAACACTATTAACCTTCACATCCTCAAAAAAAGACCTCAACAGCCCCTTTTTTCTCTCTCATGTTTTCTTTTCCCTTTCTGTTTTTTTCATCGGAGGTGCGACCTCCGCGGCCGTATGAAAATAACATTATATCTGCACTTTTCATTATCACACCAAACCGCATTTTCTACTTTTCAACACACAGAGAGTTGTCCAAACAAATTCTAATCAGCACATCAAGTCAACGCTTTCGGTAGACATAGAGCTCAAGAGACATGGATGAAGAGACAGGCAACTCAACACGATTTTGAGTTTGTCTAATATCTCGCTTGTTTTGAGTTCAAGGATCAATTTGCATGCGTCCAGTTTGCGAACACTCGTACCTGACCAAGCTGAATTTATGGACATGTATCATCAGGCACGGTAGTAAGTGGGTAAACGCCAGACTTACAATGTTGAGGGTCTGGGGTTCGATACAGCCAGCCACCTTCGCCTGGCGGGTAAAACGGTTTTTTTTTCCAAACTCATTTCAACTAACTGTATATTACACAAAACCAGACCTTGCCAGTGCTTAAGGTTTTTTATGCAGGCTCAGGAAATCTGTCCGATAATTTGCTGGCAGATTTGGGTGGAGCGCATATGGAGTTGTCCGAGCGCGGTGAACTCCTTCTTGAAATGACTCCAACGACTCCAATACACAAAACCAGATTTCGTAGTTGGCGCACAGAGAACTCAAACTTGTTAGGTGCGCTGACCACATTCCGCTATGAGGTTGCACAGCCTGACAATTCTGTGGTCTGTATGGTCCTGAGCCTTCTGCAGGACCGAGTGTGCCAGTTTTTGACGGCAGCAGCGAGACAGTAATGCTCCCCACACCGCCATCTCTTTTTCGTCGTTAATTTCATCCATTCTTTTATTACTGTGGATCTGATGGGTGAAGTTAAGTGTATTCTCTCTGGATAGAGTAGGTCGCCACAGTGCAGCAACACTGTTTTGTGTTTTTGTCTGTAGAACAATCGATCTTCTTAAACAGATTGCCGTGGGTTCTTTAACGTGCACAAAGTGCCTGGTACACACATGACCATGCTTTATGGCCACATTCGACAGAATAGCACCCAGACCACCATTCAAGGCCCGGTAGTGGAGGAGGGGGGAGAGTGTGGCGGGAAGAAAAACTTTTGTATGACCAGGGATCGAACCCAAGACTTTTTCTAATCGTAGGTGGGCTCTTTGCCACTTCACTGTTTCTTTTTCTGATTTCGTCTGCCGTTCAAATGGTCAGACCATATCTGGCGATGAATGTGGTCGTAGTGAGCGAGCGCCGTCATCATCTGATGTAAATAACTGTGTAGACATTTGCCTTGTACTGCAGGTAACAATGGTTGTTAAAAGGCACCCACAGGCCTGGTACCTCTGGCTTCATCCTTTAGCCACTATTTCCAGGCTACAAAATATTGTACATTTGTGACCTCCCACCACGAAATCAGTCTTTAACTCGCAGTCAGTCGAACAGCACTAGGAGCTGAAAAGGTGACTGAGGTGTTTTGACTTTTTCTCAAAATTGATTTCTGTAGACTATAATCTATCCCCCACAAAAATGTTTTTCTTGAAAAAATATCATTAATCAATTTTAAAATGGTATCTTAATGCACTGACCGCAGCAGAAAGAATGCAATTTCCTACCAAAAGTACCTATTTTTGTCTCGTATTATGAACCGTAACCTGTACAGTACCCGCACATGTAATATACTGATGGAAAGCTCTTTGGTGCACCTTTCAGATAATGGCAGCGAAAATTAGAAACAAACTGGGTCAAAGCCACCAAATAAAGAAATTTAAGGAAAATGTGTAGGAGAGCACACAAAAGCTTTAGAGGCCGTTTTCTCAAAATGGCCGTCATACTACTTAATGACTTTAAACATACATAACTTCTACATTTTTTTGAGTACAAGCTTTATTCAAGTACCAAATAATCAGCAGAATGTACACTTTCCAGTGATATGTATATCTCAAAATGCCCAAAATGCTAGTTAAGACTGATTTCGTGGCGGGAGGTCACATGTGTACTATCACGACACCTTTGCAACCACAGAGAGTTGTCTGTGCTCTGCACAGCTGCTTTGGGTGACAGATCGCGGGCTGTTGCAGTATCGAGACAGACTAATGACTGTGCACGTGTGCCGTTGGTTGAATTGCCTATCTCTTTCGACATATCTCTAGTCTTGAGCCCGCTGCAACGCTTGTATATGTGCTGGGCCACAGGCCCGCAGCAGCGAGGTCGTCTGCATAAATCGACATCGCGCCGAAGAGTGAGTTACCCCCCTCTCTCCTTCCCTCTCTTCCTCCCTCCCTCCCTCTCTCTCTCTCTCTCTGGGAAATGTAGCTATACAGTTCTACTCAAGGTCCAGCAAAGAGCGAAATGGCCGCCAGCAGCCAGGTACATAGAAGACCCCCTGTCCAGCAGGGGAGGTAAGCTAATGGCCATGCAGGTGCGTTGTTTAGACAGCCAGGTAAGTGATGGAAGTTGTCGAAAAGATTGGTACTGATTGGACACACGCAGGTCAGACACAACAGTCCTCCAGAGTCTCACTGGTATGTGGAATTCCAGGAGTGTTCCAGATAGAGGAGGGGCGCTATAAGTCTAGTGGGTAAACGCCAGACTTCCAATCGGAAGGTCTGGGGTTTGATCCTGCCTGATAAAGAACGGGTGTAGATATTTTCCCTGATCTCTCCAATCAACGTGTGCGGAGACCTGTTCGTGCGTAAACCTGCTTCGTATGTCTACACACGCAGAACATCATAAATTAGACGCACATGAAATATCCTACAACCATGTCAGTGGCCGGTGGCTTATGGAAACAGAAAAACTTCCAGCATGCTATTGTTATTGTTATTGTTGTTTGAAGCCCAGCCGATTGCACAGAAAAATATCAGGGCTATAACCGCTTCAAAACATACAAAACTTCAACAAGGAAAAAAAAAGAAAAGAAAACTAAGTAGCCTGCACATATCATGCATTCGCGCACATAATCTAAGGAAAATGCCCCTGGCGTTGATCACTCCGTCCAATTTATCGCACAGGGGATTTAAAAAACACACCTGAATACAAATTTAAGCATACCTAAGGACACTAAAACATACATAAAAACTGGCATAA
>JAPXFY010002418.1:0-17500 GCA_030674185.1 Monoplex corrugatus
TTCAATCGATTAAAGAAACAAGATATAATGTATATAAGTCTTTTCTTTACTTCTCTTGCCAAGATTTAGTTTCCACAAGGTGTTGTTGAAATTTCTGAACACTTTGTTTAAACTTAACAACATTTCTTTAAAACGTTTTTTCATCGTTTTTAAACTATAGTCAAGATCATAACTGCAACACAGTCATTCTATTAATGAATTACAGTCATTTTATTAATGAATTCCACTACACGTTTTGAAAAGTTTTTTACATCTGACATAAATAATAAGAATGCGTCGTAAAACATGTAAAACCACCAGCTGGTTTTAACTGAATTGTGAGGGCCTTTCTCTTTCAGTCCGTCACTTTCAGTCTGTCTGTTTGTCTGTCTGTCTGTCTCTGTCTCTGTCTCTATATCTATCTCTGTCTTTCTGTCTCTGTCTCTGTCACTGTCTCTGTCTCTGTCTCTCTCTCTCTTTCTCTCTCTCTCTCTCTCTCTCTCTCTCTCTCTCTCTCTCTCTCTCTCTCTGTATCACGCTCTGTCTCCCGACCTCCCCCTCCCCTTTGAGGTAGGTAGGTGAACTTTGTACACATCCCTGTAGGACACACTGCAAGAATCAGTAGTTCATCATCGTAAACGTCATGTGCCATGCTGCACGCGTTGGCAATGATGGCCCTCTGTACGAATGCATCTTTTGTCACTGCTTGTATATCTCCTACCTTTCTGCCTTTATCCACTCTGCAAAAATGTCTAAAATTTTCTCTCTGAGTCTGCGTGGCGCTCTTTTCCTGATGTGACTAGGTGTCCAAATTTCTTTTGACTCATTATATGCCCCATATATGCTTTTTTTCAAACTATAATTTTCTTCATTATTTTTCTTTTTTGTGTTTGCTTCTTTCCAGAATCTTTGTTACATGAATCATCAAGCTGATTGTATCATGGAGTTTGCATTCTGTAGCTGTTGCTGTCTTTGGAAGTGCAATGAAAATTGATTTTGACATATCTATAGGGATTTTTCTACTGTCATAAATTTCATTCTAGAGGACTGTTGTTTTTCAATACTAAACTTATCTAGAGCCTCAATCATTACTATAGTAACATCGACTGAGCTTTTCCCTGTTTCTTTCTTTTCATCGCTGGTCTAACTTCATCTTTCATTATTGGTGGCCCTTCAGCGTTCTTTCTTATGATGTTTCTCCTTTGTGTCATCATCATAAAGGTCTTCAACGTATTCTCTCCATCTATCTATTTTGTCTTTTTTCCCTAATAATCTTATCATCTTTTGATTTTAAGTAACCAGTTAATGTGCAAGTCATTTTCCTGCTAGCAATCATTTCAATATTTTTGTACACAAACTTAGGATTTGGTTTGTAACGTCGGTTTTCTCTTTCTTTGCATTTTGTTTCTAGCCAAGCTTGCTTAGCTTCATTGGACCAATTCCTCATTTCCTTATCTGTCTTTTTCCTCTACCTCCCTTCGTTCATCCATCAAGTCTAAAATTTCTTCTATAATACAATTCTTCTTTGGTTTTCTTTCAGTTCTATGGGTTTTTTTACAACCTTGATTTATCAGTATTTCAAATTTGTCCATTGTTCCAAACTGTCCTCAGCGTCCTCCAGAGCACTGAATTTGTTTTGAATATATACACTAAATTTTGCACGAGTTGATTCATCTGTCTTTAAAAATCCACGATTGTGCTTATTATTTTTGGTTTGTTTTTCTTCTCTTTGCTGTTGCTAAGTAATGTAATGTCTCGGTCAAAATGACTTGGGACAAATCAAGATCATCATCCCACCGATACGCGTCGAACCTGCGTTCCCCATTTTAAAACATGCTTCAGGGCTATACGCCGGTCTTGCCAGCACCCTGAAGAAAGCAGGTCTGCGGGTCAAAATCTTCGCCATAGAAGTCGGGGCAAGAGGGTTTGTGGGCACCTCCGCTTATGATCTCATGAAACAACTCGCCATTTCTGGGAAGAAGAGGACTAGAGCCCTTAAAGCGATGGCAGAGGCAGCAGAAAGGAGCTCAAGCTGGATCTGGGCAAGGAGGAACGAAAAAAGTGAACTTCATAAGGATTAAATTCCCTACAGATGATGTGTGCCCCGTTAGCACATTGGTAAAACCGCGTACCGCAGTTCTGAAGCGCAGAATCGCCCAGGTTCGATCCCCGGCTTGGGAAAAAAAAAAAAAAAAAAAAAAATAGACAACAGCAGAAGGGCATCCAGGAGTCATGACCTGGATGTGGCCCGGCCCCCCGAGAGTGTAAGGAATTCAGGCCCGAAACACTTGTCTAAAGGGGGTTACTTCTCTGAAGACCTTCTGTTGTCTAGCTCTCCCTAGAGTTTCTTTCTACCTGCACATGGTCAGTCCATTGACTTCCGGGAATAGTTCGGAGGACATTCGGGAAAGACCGAAGGACACTGGGAAAGACTAGATCTGCGGGCTTTGTGGGTTGGCTTCCCACCTTGCCTTTGATAACATGCCACGAGTTTTTCAAATGAAAGATGCTCCCAGGATTCACCGAAAGGGGGAGAGAATGATGAATCCATCGGCACTGACTCCATCACGACTGGAAACGCACAACGGACCATGATTAATGACCAGTTGGAATTTCCGTGTGCGTGTGGAAGGAGATTCACCACCAAACGCGGCATGAAGATCCACAGGACAAAAATGGGCTGTTTGAAGACACATACGAACCAGCAGCAGCGCACTGCGATAGCAGGTGAGACGTTGGATGACCAAGGCCAGGAATTAAACCATAGTGCCAAGGACATCCACGCTGACGGTTCTGATGCGGATTTTGCACAAGCTCTTAACACCAAACGTGGAAAACTCAATTTGCCGCCTGCCGGTGCAAAAGAACAATGGGAGAAATTAGATGAGGAACTTGTCCTTAAGCTGAATGCGCTAATAGGGAACAGTACGCTGGAACACAAACTTGACACATACGGAGACATCATATACTCTATCTGCAGGGACACTTATGGAGTGAAGCAGCCAAAGACAAAAACGCCTCCCCAGAAATCCAGAAGACAGCAACAGATGGAGAGCATCCGGAGGGAGAAAAGGAAGCTTAAAAAGCGAATGAAAACTGCCTCAGAATTCGAGAAGCAAGGGCTCCTGGAACTCTGGAAAGATCTGAAGGCCAAACACAATGCTCTCAGCAAAGTGGAATCAGCAAGGCGAAGAAAGAGCAAAAAGAAGAAGACTCAAGATCGTTTCTTCAAAGATCCCTTTGACTTTTCAAGAAAGCTGTTTGAACAACCCAAATCAGGGACTCTCACAGTGGGCAAGGAAACCCTAGAGCAGCATCTCAGGGAAACATATTCCGATTCTCAGCGCGAGGCACCACTTGAAATCCAGAATCTGGTTTGGCCTGCAGCGCCAGAAGGAAAATTCAATAACAAACCACCAACACTGGATGAAGTGAAGAACGTAGTAAAGAAAGCCAGAGCCAAGTCAGCACCTGGACCAAACGGAATACCATACCTGCTCTACAAGAAATGCCCAAAAGTGCTCGAGTGGCTCCACAAGATGATTCGATCAGCATGGAGGAACCAGAAGATCAGCGACCAATGGATGAGAGCTGAAGGAGTGTACATTCCGAAGGAGCAGAACTCCAGCAGCTAAACTGATAAGCTCTTTGAACTCCTTTGGCTTGACCCAATCTATCGACACTCCAACCCACGAAAAAGGCAACATCCTCGATTGGGTTGTTCATAGAACTGACCAGTCCTTCATCAAATCCATTGAAATTGATTATACTCTTCCTTCGGATCATGTCTGTATCCTCGGCCAACTTTCAATGACCAAGCCTCCACCCCAAACTACCTATGTCATGGTCAGAAAACTAGTTGATATCAACACCGTCGTCTTCAACGAAGATCTCCTGGCCGCTCTTCAGTCCTGTCCTCCAGCCTCTGCTGACGACCTCAATCGGACTATTGGTGATCTGCTGGACATGCACGCCCCCGCCACCAGACGTAGGGTATCCCAGAGACCACCATCGCCCTGGTTTTCTGCCGTTGGCCCTGATCTTCTTAAGGCCAAGCGTGAACGCCGTCGTGCTGAAAGACGGTGGCTGAAGAACAGCATTACTATCAATAAACAGATTTTTCAGGCTGCCAACAAAACTGTCAATGCTATAGTTGACTCTGCTAAGTCTGCCTTTTACAATGCGAAAATTATTGCATGCTCTACATCAAAACAGCTATATTCCGTTACTAATACCCTCCTTGGCAAATCAGATAAATCTCCTCTCCCATCATGCTTTCCCCCTGCCCGTCTAGCACAACATTTTTCAGATTTTTTCATCGATAAAATTAGGTCCATCCGTTCCAGTCTTGACTCCCAGCCCATCTCTCAACCTCCTATTCCCGACCCTCTGTTTCAAGGCACACCACTTATTTCTTTTCAGCCTGCTTCTGAAACTACTATCCGCAATGTAATCCGCCATTCTGACATCAAGACCTGTGAGCTTGATCCTCTTCCAGCATCTATCTTAACACACTGCCTAGATACTTTGCTCCCTCACTTCACAACTGTCATCAACAATTCCCTGTCATCTGGTATCTTTCCCTTTTCCTTCAAATCTGCCCTGGTCAGACCTCTTTTAAAGAAACCTAGTCTTGACCCCAATAACCTCAAAAACTATCGACCTGTTTCCAACCTACCTTTCTTATCCAAAGTCCTTGAAAAAATTGTTCTCGCACAGATCTCTGATCATATCACCGCCAACAACCTCTCTTACCCTTATCAGTCGGCTTATCGCACTGGACACAGCCCTGAAACTGCTCTTGTAAAAATTGCAAATGATATTCTGACTGCTCTTGATCAAAATCAAATCTCTCTTCTATCTCTCCTTGATCTCTCGGCTGCATTCGACACCATCGACCATTCTATCATGCTCACACGTCTCCATAAAGTGTTCGGTATCTCTGACATCGCTCTGTCTTGGTTCCAGTCCTACCTTTCCAATCGCACTCAAACAGTCTCTGTCTGTTGTTCATCCTCTGCACCCGCTACCGTCCAGTTTGGTGTGCCCCAAGGCTCTGTTTTAGGTCCCATCCTATTTGTGCTGTACACACAACCCCTCTCTGAAATAATGCGACTTCACTCTATGTCCCATCATAGCTTTTCTGATGACAACCAACTCTATACTTCTGGTTCCCTCTCACAACTGCCCTCTATAATCAGACAAACCCAAGGCTGCATTTCTGATGTTCACTCCTGGATGACTGTAAACAAACTTCAACTCAACCCCATTAAAACTGAACTTAGCCTTATCTCTACCACCACATTGGCTAAGTGTTCTTCCCTTCCTCTGTCTGTCTCTCTGCTTGGATCTGACATTCCACTATCTTCCACTGTCCGCAATCTTGGAGTCACTCTTGATAACACCCTGTCCTTTGAAAAACACGTCCAGAATGTTTGCAGATTATGCTATCTTGAGATACGCAGAATTTCTTCTATTCGCAATATCCTCTCTGTCGAAGCCACCAAAACTCTCCTCTGTGCCTTTGTTCTCTCTCGTCTCGACTACTGCAACTCCCTCCTCTCGGGCTGTCCTTTCTCTCTCATTCAAAAGCTTCAAAAAGTTCAAAACAATGCTGCTAGGCTCATCTTCAGAAAATCTCGTTCCTCTCATGTCACTCCTCTTCTCAAATCTCTTCACTGGTTACCTGTTGAAAAGAGAATTCGCTACAAGATTGCTTTGTTATGTTTTAAGTCTCTCAACGGTCTTGCACCCCCTTACATCTATGACCTCCTCCATCTGTACACCCCCTCTCGTCAACTTCGTTCCTCGGCTGATACTCGTACCTTCCGCATACCATTCTGTCGCACTAAAACTTATGGTCAACGCTCCTTTTCCTATCAGGCCCCTGTAATCTGGAATCAGCTCCCTGTCCCTGTTCGCCACTCTGCAACTCTCACTTCTTTCAAGTCCTCTCTGAAAACCCATCTCTTCCAGTCCCTCTCATGATACTTATAAAGACTCTACCACCTAACTTCCCCAAATCCCCCCTTGTTGTCTTTTGAGCCTTGAATGTCGGCTGGTGTGTGTGTGCGTGTGTGTGTGTGTGTGTGTGTGTGTGTGTGTGTGTGTGTGTGTGTGTGTGTGTGTGTGTGTGTGTGTGTGTGTGTGTGTGTTTGGTTGTGTCTGCGTGATACCTGTAAGCGCTTAGGGCTCTTGTTTTCATCAGATTAGGCGCTATATAAATGCTCTTTATTATTATTATTATCAATCAGTTCAGGCCAATATCACTTCTGAACGTCGAGGGGAAAATCTTCTTCTCTGTTATGGCAGCAAGATTGACAAAATACCTGACTGAAAACAAGTATCTGGATATGTCAGTCCAAAAGGGAGGCATACCAGGAATGCCTGGATGCTTGGAACATGCCACGTTGATTTGGGATGCCATCCAAAAAGCAAGAACAGAGAAGAGAGACATTGACGTAGTTTGGCTTGATCTGGCGAATGCATATGGATCAGTTCCACACGATATGATCCAGCTGGCTCTTGAAATGTATCACATCCCAGAAAACATCCGAACAATGCTGAGGAAGTATTTCCAAGGGTTCTCAATGCGGTTCTCTACCAAAGAATACACCACGGACTGGATAGACCTAGAGGTGGGCATTGCAATGGGCTGTGCAATCTCTCCCATACTGTTCGTGTTGGCAATGGAAGTCATCTTGAAAGCTGCAATGAAGAGTTCAGGTCCAGTGAATCTGGGAGATGGATACCAGATGCCTCCTCTGAAAGCTTTCATGGATGACACAACAGTCTTGTCCACGGATGAGGAAGAGACACACCAAATCTTAAAGCAGCTGGATGAGCTGGTGGCCTCTTCAAGAATGAGGTTCAAACCTAAGAAATCCCGAAGTCTCTCACTGCGAAAAGGAAAAGTGGCAGATTCAGTCAAATTCATGGTAGCCAACCAAGCCATCCCCACTGTCACAGAAGAGCCAGTAAAAAGTCTCGGAAGATGGTATGATGACTCCCTGAAAGACACACAAAGGGGATGTGAAACCAAGCAAACAGCAGAAGAAGGCCTGAAAAAAATAGATAACTGCGGACTGCCAGGCAAATACAAAGTCTGGTGTCTACAGTTCATGCTGATACCAAAGCTGCTGTGGCCACTGCTAATCTATGACATTTGCACCAGCACAGTCGAAGCAATGGAAGCCAAAATCAACAAATACACAAGAAAATGGCTCGGTGTCCCACCTGGTCTCACTGATGTTGCATTCTACTGTCGTCAAGCAATGCTGAAGCTACCTCTCAAATCCATAGTGGAGGAATACAAAGTTGGAAAAGCAAGACTGTTGAGCATGCTGGAGGAATCGGAAGACAATATCGTGAGATCAGTTCATCCAAAGCTGAGAACTGGCAGAAAGTGGAAAGTCCAAGAGGCTGTAAACAATGCCAAGAGAAACCTCAGCATCAAAGAAATAATTGGACACACGCAAACCAACAGACAGGGACTGGGAGCAACAAAAATGCAGTGGTGGTCCAAAGCCAAAGGGAAGGAAAAAAGAGACATGATCATACAGGAGTTGAAGGAAGAAGAAGATGTCAAAAGAGTGCAGAAGGCAGTCCAGCAAGGTCAACAGGGGCAATGGACAACATGGGACAGTGCACTCCAAAGAAGTCTCAGCTGGAACGATATGTGGCACATGGCTCCTCTAAGGATAAGCTTCCTCCTCAGATCTGTATATGACCTGCTCCCCTCGAATGCAAACTTAGTGAAATGGGGGAAAGCAGACGACCCAGCATGTCCGCTCTGTCAGAAGAAACAAACAGTGGAACATGTCCTAAGCTCTTGCAAAGTAGCGCTAGCCCAAGGAAGGTATACATGGAGGCACAACCAAGTTCTGAAAGTGATCACAGATGTGGTTAGCGAAAAAACCATGACCCCAAACGCACCAATTGCTATGACAACGTTCTACAAAGCAGGAGGGAAACAGGTCTGGCCCGAAAGTGCTATGACAACCAGCACATTGCCAAAGGGTCTTCTGGATGGAGCAGTCGACTGGGAGTGTACAGCAGACCTCCCAGAGTGGAGAAATTAACCAGATGTCATCAGCAAGACAGGCATGAGACCAGACATCGCTCTCCACTCTGACTCCTCGAAACAAGTGATTCTGATAGAACTCACTGTGCCATACGAAAGCAGAATGGAAGAAGCACATATCTACAAGACCGAAAAATACGCCGGTCTTGCCAGCACCCTGAAGAAAGCAGGTCTGCGGGTCAAAATCTTCGCCATAGAAGTCGGGGCAAGAGGGTTTGTGGGCACCTCCGCTTATGATCTCATGAAACAACTCGCCATTTCTGGGAAGAAGAGGACTAGAGCCCTTAAAGCGATGGCAGAGGCAGCAGAAAGGAGCTCAAGCTGGATCTGGGCAAGGAGGAACGAAAAAAGTGAACTTCATAAGGATTAAATTCCCTACAGATGATGTGTGCCCCGTTAGCACATTGGTAAAACCGCGTACCGCAGTTCTGAAGCGCAGAATCGCCCAGGTTCGATCCCCGGCTTGGGAAAAAAAAAAAAAAAAAAAAAAAAATAGACAACAGCAGAAGGGCATCCAGGAGTCATGATCTGGATGTGGCCCGGCCCCCCGAGAGTGTAAGGAATTCAGGGCCGAAACACTTGTCTAAAGGGGGTTACTTCTCTGAAGACCTTCTGTTGTCTAGCTCTCCCTAGAGTTTCTTTCTACCACCACCAACAGCAGGTTTGAAACTTGAACCCTTTAGCCTTGAGACAAATACTAGTTCAATAAATGCATGGCTAATAAAATGCTGGTCGTGTGATAGCCGGCCACCATGGTCCTACGCAACTGACAGGAATTTATGTGTGTCTGCATATACACGCATAAAAGGTAAAGTATCTTCTCTTCCTGCCACCTCATTTATGCAGATGGGTTGGAATTCGGAGAAAAAAATATCTTTCAATTGATCTGGAATGCAAATATCACATTCCATTAACCCGAAGAGAGTTTTTAAATGTTATATAGAACCAATAATGTTATACGGTTGTGAGGCGTGGACAGTCAACAAGCAAAGCCAGAACAAGATTGAAGCAGCTGAGATGTGGTTTCTAAGAAGAATGTTGAGAGCTCCATGGATATTAAAGAAAACAAACGAGATAGTCTTGGAGGCAGACACAAGAAGATCCTTCATAAGAAAGATTAGGAAAAGCCAGGCAACGTTTATAGGTCATTTTATGAGGAAAGTGGACCAGAACACCTGGTCACAACAGAAAAGCTGGAGAGAAGGAGAGCACCAGGTAGACCCAGGGAGAAAATATTGGATGGACTTGCAGGGTGGCTGAGGACAGATAGAACAGAAGATGTGCTTGCAGCAACAAGGTACAGATACATATAGAAGGCCATGATCGCCAACGCCATGTGGCAGGGCACTTGGTGATGATGATAATTAACCCAAACAAAGATTCCTTTTTGACAGCATCCAGAATGGCTTGCTCCCTGATGATGGACTGACCTTTAAAGGGCTTCAATGTTGGAAGGTGTGCTTGTAAAAACTGTTGCAGGCTGTGATGTTTTTTCCTCTCGCCATTTACACTCTGCCTTCTCCATAACAGTCATTTCTTCACACTCACACAGGTAGGCAGTGATGTCTCTCTTGTATTGCCTGAGTGTTTTGAGGACTTTGCTCCTGTGCGGGATGGTGTCTAGACCATGAGTGAGAAGGCATTCGTTACCATGCCACAGGCAACCGTGAAACTGATATGCGGTACGTGCCACATCCCACCCGTCTACTCTGATATGTCTTTCTAGTGCCTGCTCTCACCGTTAATGTTTTGTGTGTGCATCATGCATTCCAACTGTTCTCTTGGCTGTTGCCCATACGCGCATCCTTTCTCTCAGCTTTGAAACCCTTCCGGATAACGGGGTATTCTGCCAGCATGTCAAGCATGACGTAAGATAAATAGAGAGCAATTGCGTCATAACCATGGACAGATTGAACTGGTTTGTCTACGTTGGCGCGAATGAAGGTCGGTTCATTTTCGTGATATCTGTGAAATATAATGAAGGGGCCGCAAAACACGTTGTCCTGTAAGAGCCTGTGCATGTCCTGTCGTTCGTTGTCAAACAGAGAAAAATCAGTGTCAGAAGACAAATGTATCAAAGTATTTCCAGGAATAGAAATACCGTCTTTGAGGATGTCAACGTGGAGAGAGGAGTACATCTCCATCTGGGCTAGAAGAGCCTACAGAAACGGAATCACGTCTTTGTTTTTGTACCAGACCAAAAAATCGTGCAACGTTTTCATGTTGTTTATCATCTGTAATTTGGACGAAATACGTTAGCCTCCTCACTAATGATTTCGTTGAACAGTCCTCTAAAAAAAAAGGCAGAGTGTGGAGGCAATTCCATTTCATTTATTTTTTTGAAACTGGTCAGGTACTCGTAGGGAAACATGCGTTTTTGTTCTTCCACTCCACACACTTTCAGATATTTTGAATAATTAAATCCAGGATCCAATATGTTAGAGATATCTAAAAATCTCAACCTTCCCATCCTTAGTCAACATACTGATTGTTGCATTTGACTACAAATTTTAAAGATGGCAGAAAGGAGTACTTTCTGTTTTGAGACTTTTTGGGGGGCGTGGAGGCTTTAAATTGCTACTCTCGTCGTCTTCTAGAGCCTCCTCCAGTTCATCTTCCACTGAATCAAGGCCAGGGTCATCCTCATCTACTACTGCCTCTGCAGTGTCATCAGAGACTCCCAGGGCTTTGTTTGGAGTCTTACTATCTATTATGATTTGATCACATTGAGATCGTATTTTGAACTGTTAAAACCCCCTACGTTAAGTTCACGAAGGAAACTATCTAAGTTGTCTTTCAGAGACTGAAACGGATCAGCTCATCTCTTTGCTCTGCCCTCAGAGAGAGAGGGTCAGGATCGATCATCATATCCAACTGTCAAACACTTGTTCGAACTGCTCATAGAGAAAAAAGATACGACTCATCCCAAATACGTTTCAAATGATCCACCACGACATTCACGATTTTTTGAGGGTCTCCGTTACTGACAAAACATCTCGGCTCTATGTTCAGTGCCACAGAAACAGAAAGAAGAAAGTGTCTAATAAGGCAAATCGCGTTAACGTCTGAATGTTTGGTCTGAAGTACATCGTCCTTGTCAAAATGCACGTCAAAGTCAAACATAGTTCTGTAAGGCAACACCAACTCTGAGTCAACTGAAATACCTTGTTCAAACACTCTTCCGTTACGGACTGCAGTGGGGGAGAGATCTGCCTTTAGAAGTTACCGACGTCCTACCGTCTTGACACGTTTTTTCATGTTGGTCTAGTCTCATAACTGAATCATATGGTTTTCCATGCGATCTACAGGCCTAACTTGTTAATGTTGATGATGTCCATAAAATGTTGTTGTAATGTAACAGCCTAAGTGTGTCTGCATGCTTGTAGTCGCTGCACGAACAGGAACAAGCAAAGGGGCTGACGGTTTTTCATCAAACTCAGCCATATCTATATTTAAATCACAAGCATTTTCTAACGCTTCCAAATCAAAACAAACAAACAAACAAACAAACAAAAATGGAACAACTGCAAAGTGTGATGGAGGTTGTGCTCACCCTGACCATTGTACATAAGGTTTAGTAGAGTTTTGTAAAGAATATCTAGAGGCCCCTTTGTAGAGAGTGAAACAATGAAGAAAAAAAAGATAATCCCCTCTTGATATACATACCCATTGTGTTCAGCTTTTCATAAGGTATGTAAAAAACGATTAATTTTAATCAAGCAATTCATTAATTCACGGATAAACAATAAAAAAAAATCAGGAAGGGGGTTGACATAAAAGGAAGTGGACAAAATAGCCCTGTTATTTGGGACACACGTTTTGCACCTGCTCCAACATATCGATGTCACTGAGATCTGTGGGCTAGTTGGTAGAACCATGAACTCAAAATCTGATATCTTGTGTTCAATCACAGCCCGCAACATTAAAATCTGGCTTGTTCACTGCCCATCTTAATGGTTCTATCATTCTGGTGGTCTCAGCTTAGTGCTTGATAGGTCCCTTCTCCCCTTTCCCCATTTCAAGACCTTACCAGTGCATAGGGTTTTGTGCAGGCACAGGAAAATTGTCACCTACTTGCTGGCGTATTTGGGTGGAATGCATATGGAGCTGTTTGAGCACTATAAATCCCTCTTGAAATAACTCCAATCGCTCCAATAACTCTGAAAGAAAAGACAAATAAATCGTGTTTGGAACTGATCAGGCGCGGTTTGTCTAACGCCCCATTACTCTTATGACAGGTGTGAAAAAGACAAATCACTTGTCTCTTCGTGGCTGAACAGAAAAGAATGAGACACATTAATTTAAAATCTTAAGCTGTGTCTTGCTCATAGTAAAGGTCCATGAGTAGGGTGTTCCAGTCAGGGTTGGATCCTGTCTCAGTAACGCGCGTTGGTTCCCAAAACACCGTATACATGGACTGTGCTTTGCCTGGGTGCTTGTGTGTTTTGATTGCATTCCAACATTTCTCATATACCTCTCTAACTGTAGGAGCTAAATGATCTAACAGTTGTTTGTCTTTCTTCAGAAAAGAGACGCGACACTCACCATCATCATCTTTCCTGGACCGAAGAGCCAGAGGGTATTTAACGTCCAGAGTAGTGACAGCCTCAGAAGTAGCATAATCATGGATCTGTTGCAGCTGCCACAGTCTCTAAAGGACATGGAACGTGTACAGTTTTCATGTGCTGACTTTAAAACCCCCTCGGCATGATACATAATTAAGAGTGTACTGAACGACAATGGCATATATTTAAGGGAGCCAGCTTGTCAATGGGTATAAATTGGTTTTAATTTTTGCTGCTCTCATGTAAACATTTCATAAAAAAAGTATACATATATTTCGAAAGGAGAAATCTGAACTGCCCAATAAAAATGAAATAAATGCCTGTTTGCACCAGAAAGTGAAATCACAGAGTGTTAGAATAATAAAAACATCCACGCCTGTGCGATGAGAAGTAAACAAACCAAACTGGATAACAACCCGCATCCCATCAATGACAACTGTGATAAAAATACGGTACCCTTCATCATGTGGTCAGACCTCTCTTATTCATTTAGAACCAAAAACAAAGCCATATTTACTTCAAAGAGTTCCAGCTTGTCAACCTCACGGTCTGTCCCAATCTCACTCATTTTGTGTGTAAAAACTGTTATAAATCAATTGAAGAACAGCAAAAGTTCGACCGTGTGAAAAGAAGGCCTTTCAAACCTTTACTAACACCATCAATAACGTTTTAAACTAGTTGAGGAAGTCTCAGACAGAGGACAGGATGCTCGACAAGTTTAGAGCCTTGACTAAAAACAACAGTGACCATAAGTCTGGAAATTTCTGGATTAGTTTTCATCCAGAAGGTGAAAGAAACTATGTATAGGCGGTGCAGAAATGAGGATGGTTTCTTCAAGCAGGTATTAGTACCCAAAAGACTGTTCATGATGGCAATGGAGATCGTCTTGAATGCAGCAGTGAGGAGTTCAGGTCCAGCTGACCCAAATATTTTTATGTTGATGATTCCCAACTCCAGAAAAGTGTATCTCCTGAGAAGCTTTGAACTGTTCTTTCCGAAGTTTCCGACTTTTACGTTGATATTCAGAATTGGATGATATAGAATATGCTACAGTTGAATAGAGATAAGACTGAAACAATGATAACTGGCACCAACCACAAGCTTTTCCAATGTAAATAGTGCTATCCAACCAGGGGACAACACTATCGTACTTTCTGATTCAGTCCAAAACCGTGACGTTGTTCTTGATCCTTGACTGTTCATACGGAAATTCATCATCCAGAGCTGTAGTCGTGTTATTGTCAACTGTGACGTTTCAGTTCTGTTCGTCGTTATTTTTCAACTTTGCAACTTCTCTCTTATCTTGTCTTCTATTGATTATTGTAACTCCCTGGTCTTTGGCTTGCCCTCTTCTTCTATCACATACCTCCAGCGTATTCAGAACTCTGTGGCCTGTCTTACTCTTTGTAAAAAGAGGCCTGATCATATCACCCCTTTGCTTAACTCTTTCCACTGGCTGCCTGTTTCTCAAAGAATTCTGTACAAAATTAATACATTATGCTAGGAGTGTATTAGTTGTGCAGCATCAATTCATGTTCGTGACCACATCCAAATTAACCACTTGCTGACCTCAAATTCTTTAATACAGATGTTCCACAATCAATCACTGCTCTTTTTCTGGGTCTGGTCCATACAATTGGAATGAGCTTCCACTGTCTGTTCGACAATCGCATGCTCTGTCTTCCTTCAAGTCCAACTTGAAGACAAAACCTTTCTTCATCTTCGTAATCTTCCTCTTCCAAAGAATCATCAGATGACAGTCTATGTTTTTTAATTTTATCAAGCATTCACCATTATTCTCACTGAACAGCAGTAAAACTAAAAGAGTCAAGATAATTTTGTGTTGCTCATACTCGTGCTTGGGCGAGGTGTCTTTGTTTTGCTTGTTTTGGAAAGTTGTTCACACCCTGGTAACAGCCAGTAAAATTGTTTGTCTGGGTGAATTTTTTTTATTCATTTTAACTCTTTCAGCCCTGTCTGTTTTACAAGAGAAATGCACTCCCAGCCTGGGGGTATTTGGGGGGGGGGGGGACCTGTACAATTAACGGGTACCCCAATAAAACACGTATATCTCAGAAACTACTCGATGAAATTCATTGAAATTTTGTATGCTTGCTAATATCTAAATGTTCTGTCTCATACATAATTTTCAGATCATTTGATATTTTTAGTCTTAGTTAAAAGTTCATGAAAATTTACAAAAACTACAAAAAATCTGATTTTTATCATTTATTATATAGAATTAAGGAGGCACACCAAAATCACAATCGACAATGCACACAAGTGAACACAAAAGGAAATACTACAAAATGGGTATTATTACTTTGAAGTGTTAAATTCCATAATATCCACAATGTCGAAAAAATCAAGGAAAAAGAAACACTTTTTCTGGAAATGTGGGATGCACTTGATTCAGAGGCCCTATGATGAGTTGAGGATGGTGGTGGTGGTGATGGTAGTGGGACCAGAGATCGCTCTGACATACTGTACGGCAAGAAAGTGACAAAAGGAGCCTTCATTCTCATTATCACTGTCACTGTCGCTTTCTTGCCATACAGTGTGTCGGCCAATTCAAGAAGTATCAATATGAACACGCCCACTTGATGTTGATGGTTGATTTTCCACTTCCATTTCATCAATTTCATTAATTTTCGGTCTTTGCGAGGGCTCTTTGTCGAGTGAAGTGCCGATCGACGAAGATACACTCGATTTAGAGGCCGTTTCTTCTGTTTTGGGCTCAAAATCACTGCCTTTATCGAGGAAGATTTCATCCAAAACTTGTTGCACTGTGTAGCGAGCTCGTTTAATCATTTTGACGTAAAAAAAAAAACAACAACAAAAAACTGCGTAAAATTGCTTCAAAATGACTTGGCGAATCCTTCGACGTTATCAGAAGGGAAGAATGATGGAGTAACGTCCCTTCCGTAATGAATATTCATACAAATGAAACCGAAAGTGAGTGGGTGTGTGTGCCCGACAAATTATCGGGCGCAGGAGCTGACAGGCGATCTGTTGCGCCCGACAATGTGTTGGGCGCAGGGCTGAAAGAGTTAAACAAGTAGCATAAACGAATGCAAGAGAAAACACACAGCGCAGTAGCAATCATGTTGTAAGTAAGAACGAATTTCAATTCATACAATATATGCATATGCTGAAAATACATGTACATGAAGTATAATAAGCAAAAAATAAATAAATAAATAAAATAAAAATACATCACGAATAACAAGAAATTAAAAGAAGCGTAATCAACCAGTCTACCACTCTTTCCAAACACTAAGCTGGAAAGTTTGTGATTTTTGGGAAGGATTTGCAACAATCGTTAGGGTCAATAACACTGTGATCAGTTTATAACTATCTACATTAATCAGTTAGAATTGTGATTTCACTGATAATAAGCATTATCACAAGGTCTACTTTGTATCATTTTTTCAGTCTATTTCAAACAGCCTATTACGAAGTTAAAAACTTTCTGAACTTTTAAAGACAAAACGTATAGTTCTAAAAGAATGACAAGAAATTGCTTACGTTCAGATTTGATGTTGTAATGATTGATGCAAATATCATAGCGTAGCATTGCCTGAAAATTGTTGGCATCTAATACAGAAATATTTCCAACTGTGTTAAGAAATAGGATACTCTATGAAGACAGTGCATATTGAATCCGTAATCAAAGACGTCAACAAATATTACCAGTGTGATTCAGTTATGTCTACATGATCCTGATGTTTAATTTCAATGCTTTGGGGCTACTTATTGTTTGAGTGTGAGAAAGCTGCCATGTAGATGAACATAATGTTTTCCTGTTGTACTGCTGAGATCCGTATCATTTTAATCTTTCAGAACAGAGTGTTTCATAAGTCGACTTTCCCCCGTGGTGATGCCAGGGGCTCCTGCAGTATAATGCAAATAGTATCTCCACCTTCTGAAAATTCTAAACTAGAAATGTCCTCTATTTTCTTTGTTCTTGCTTTGTTTCTTTGTTTTCTGTCATTTCTTCCTTCTATGTCTGCCTTTTTGGTCCATTCGTCTGTATGTGTTCGATCAAGTCTTACGTTAAATGGGGAGAGTACTTTAAGAGACCTTTTTGACGATGACAGAAACGAAGAAGACAGTATAAGAAAGAACGTTGAAGGATCACACATAATGAAAGACTGAGTTAGAGCGACATCGAAAGAAATGAAACCAGACAATATTACTACAGAAATTATATAGGCCTTAGATGAATTTGGTGTTGAAAAATTAACAGTCCTCCTAAATGAAATTAAAGACACTGGAAAAATCCCTAAAGATATGTCATAATCATTTTTTCATTGCACTTCCAAATAAAGCAGTGCCTTTAGAATGTGAACGCCATCGTACAATCAGCTTGATGAGTCATGTAACAAACATTCTACTAAGAATGATCATAAGGACAAGGAACAAAATCAAAAGAGAAATAGCATAAGAACAAATTGGATTTGCCAAAGAGACAGGAACTATTAATGTCATATACATCCTAGGAACTCTCATACAGACGTTAGTATAGTTTACTGAGGAATTACATGTATGCTTTGTCGATTGTACCAAGGCTTTTGAAGGGGTAAGACACGAAAAACTTATCAATCAAATGCAAAGGTTCAATACTGATAGAAAAGATCTAAGAATACTCAGAAATATGTATTTGGAACAAACAGCAGGAATGAGAATAGAAAACGATATAAGCTCTTTCCAAAATATCAAAAGACGGTTAAGCAGGGATGTGTTCTGTCACCAGACTTGTTTTCACTTTACAGCAAAACCATCGTGAGGAACCTAGAAGAATGCCCTGGGATGGAGATTGGAGGAAAATGATAAACAAGCCTTGTTATGCAAATGACACCATTCTAATTGC
>JAPXFY010002418.1:22500-27475 GCA_030674185.1 Monoplex corrugatus
GATGTACATGTAGACACTGTTGGTATGTTCACTTTACTAGTATTGTAGTGTTTGGAGAGAGAGCAATGATGTGATTGAGCAGACTGATTGATGCAAACACTGTTGGTATGTTCTCTTTACTAGTATTGTAGTGTTTGGAGAGAGACCAATGATGTGATATAACTGTCTGATTGATGTAGACACTGTTGGTATATTCACTTTACAGTGTTTGGAGAGAGAACAATGATGTGATATAACTAGCTGATTGATGTAGGCACTGTTGGTGTGTTTACTATGCCAGTAGTGTGGTGTTTGGAGAGAAATCAATGATGTGATATAACTGGCTAATTGATGTAGGCACTGTTGGTGTGTTTACTATGCCAGTAGTGTGGTGTTTGGAGAGAAATCAATGATGTGATATAACTGGCTAATTGATGTAGGCACTGTTGGTGTATTCACTTTATCAGTATTTTAGTGTTTGGACAGAAATCAGTGGTATGATATAACAGACTGATTGATGTAGACACTGTCACTTTACCAGTATTGTGGTGTTTGGATAGAGACCAATGATGCGATAGAACTGACTGATTGATGTATCTGCTGATGTGTTCACTTTGCCAGCATTCAGTGCTTGGAGAAAGACCAATGATGTGATATATCTGGTTCATTCATTAGGGTAATTAGTTACGTGAGTTGATCAGGTTCTCATGAGTGGGCTGAGCTGGGTCTCATAGCGATGAAATGTAGAGCAATAGTTACAGTGACAGAAGAGTCTTGCCGGGAAGAAGTTGGGGTTACCGTCGGATAATGAAATCTACCACACTGTCTTTCAGTGTGAAGTTGAAAGGCCTGCAGTAGACAGTTCGTGGTCAACTTGTCTGGCTTGACGTACAGTACGAGCCTGGGAGTTTTTTGCTTTCCACTCCGTGCTGGTGAGTTGACTATACATACATACATACATACATACATACATACATACATACATACATACACTAGGTATGTACATACATACATACATGTATATACATACATACATATATACATACATACATACATACATACATACATACATACAAACAGTGGACAGCGACATTGTACAATACACAGAAATAGCGCTGAAACACACACACACACACGCACGCATGCACGCACACACACACACGTACCCTCCGCTCTGCCTCCGATCCTCTGACTTTTCGCTTTCCACGCACTTTTTGAGTACAAGGCGTGCAGTATTGTTTTGAATGCGCTGTAGGATGTGAGTGGTGGAGGCAGGAAGACCGGACAGGAGTGAATTGCAATAGTCAATGCGAGACATTATGAAGGAGAGAACGAGTTTTGCAGTTGTTTCCAGAGAGAGATACTTCCTGATCAGGCTTATAGAGAGGCCGGTGATGTGATATAACAGACAGTGTCTACATCAATCAGCCTGTTATATCATACCACTGATTTCTGTCCAAACTCGTTCTCTCCTTCATAATGTCTCGCATTGACTATTGCAATTCACTCCTGTCTGGTCTTCCTGCCTCCACCATTCACATCCTACAGCACATTCAAAACAATGCTGTACGCCTTGTACTCAAAAGAAAAAAGCTGACCATATATCTCCTCTCCTGGCACAACTTCACTGGCTCCCTGTATCAAAGTGCATACAACACAAACTAGACACCATGTGCTACAAAAGCCTCAATAACGCAGCCCCCGATTACCTGTCAAGCCTACTTGAGATCTATGTTCCCTCACGTACCCTCCGCTCTACCTCCGATCCTCTGACTTTTCACTTTCCACGCACTAAGCTCAATACCTATGGTCCACGAGCCTTCTCTGTTTCTGGTCCACTCTCCTGGAACAAACTTCCTCTCTCAGTCCGTCAGCAACCTACTTTTGTCTCCTTCAAGTCCGCTCTCAAAACTCACCTTTTCTTCTCTGCATAAAATCCTAACCTCACTCAACACCCCCCCCCCCCCCCCCCCTGCAGCCTGTCTCCGCTCGGAGGGGAATCACATTTTTATAATATATAATTGTGTAAGGTGTGCTCTCTGTGGTTTTCCATTGCTTTTACTCTTGCTTTTATTGCTTTTATTTTTTCTCCCCATTTGTAGCCATGCGTGTGTGTGTGTGTGTGTGTGTGTGGTGCGTGCGTGTGTGTGTGTGTGTGTGTGTGTGTGTGTGTGCGTGCGTGTGTGTGCGTGCGTGCGTGCGTGCGTGCGTGCGTGGTGTGTGTCTGTTTCAGCGCTTAGATTTGATTTTATCAAGATTTTGCGCTATATAAATATTGTAATTATTATTAATTATTATTATTATAAATACAGGTGTGTCATTCTTTTCTTATGTCTGGAAACCTTGCTCCAGATAATTATGATGCACAGAGATGCCAGGGATTTCTGCTGTGAAAAGTGACATTTGGACAGAAGCGTTTTCAACAGACTGTAGTGTTTGTGCTATGATACAACTACAGTTAATGTTTTATTGTTTCTGTGTCAAAGTAAACAGCTTCAGTCAATGAATGTTTAGTACAGTAACCAACACATGCACACACAATAGGCAAGAAAAATGAAGACATGTCAACACAAATATGGTGTCTTGAAAGAAAATGGTGATACTGTCCATTAAGTGGAAGATGCATTATTTATATTGATACAATGAAAAGCACGAATATTGGAGAAATATGTTTACTCAGGAAAAAACAAAAACGAACAAAGAAAAAGAAATCGCAAAACATAAGAAAACAGAAAAAGACAAATAAAAGGAAAATGATGAATGAAGAAGACAGGTGCAGTACATTAAAATCAACAACAACAGGAAAACCTTGACAGCAACGACCAAGTAGTAGCAGTTTACTGGACTAGGCCACCCACAACAAAGCCAGGTGTAGTACATTAACAACAACAACAACAACAACAATACCAACAACAGTAAAAACCTTGAAAGCAATTACCAAGTAGTCGTAGTTCATTTGAACAGGCCACCCACAACAAAAACAGGTGTAGTAAAGAACAACACTCATACATGATAATCTGCACAACAAGAAGAAATTCTTAACAGCAGTTACCAAGTAGTCACAACTGATTGGAACAGGCTTCCCACAAAAAAGACAGGTGTAATATCTTAAAAACAACAACAATTTCAATTTCTCAAGATGACGTCTCCACGTTTGGAATGAATTGCATATGCACTATCGTTACAGATCATGTGATGGAGAAACTCCAGTATGATCATGGCACAAGCCATAAGCCCGCATATAAACCCAACAGCTGACCAGGTCCTGAGGTCCTACCTAGATAGTTCCATAACGCTGAGGTCATAGGGGAGCGAGGTGACAAAGACTTCAACTTTTCCAGGGGCCAGCATCATGACGGCGGAGCCCATCCCCTCTCCCCCACTTCAAGTTCATATTCATATTCACATTTTTTTAATCAAGACTTCAGAAAGAAAAGAAGGCTAATTAGTCTTCAAGGGGTGGGACCTGAGAAATCAACCTATCTCTCCAATGTTTTACACCAAGGGCAGTGCCCTGCTCTTCACGATTTTCAATTGTCATGGGATCTTAAACGTGCGCAGCCAGACGGCACATAGGTCCGACTCGGTTTTCATTCCCTTATGAAGGACTAGACGTTCAGTTCAATTTTACGGTCAAACTGAGGAGAAAAGTCGAGACCTCTACCGGCAGCGAACCCTGGAACCTCGAGCTTAGTTATTGGCAGGCGAACGTCTGAACCATTCTGCCACTTGTCTCCCTTAAAAACAACAACAACAACGGGAAATTCTTGACAGCAGTTACCAAGTAGTCAAGTTGACTGGAACAGGCCACACACAACAAACACAGGTGCATTATCTTAAACCACACAACAACAACAACAGTTAAAACTGACAGCAATTACCAAGCAGTCATAGTTCATTTGAACAGGCCACCCACAACAAAGACATGTGTAGTACCTTAAAAACAACAACTACAATACAAACAACAGTAAAAATCTTGACAGCAATTACCAAGAAGTTATAATTAATTTTAACAGGCCACCCACAACAAAGACAGGTGAAGCAGCTAAAAAACAACAACAATATAAACAACAACAAAAAACTTGACAGCAATTACCAAGTAGTCATAGTTTATTTGAACAGGCCACCCACAACAAAGACAAGTGTAGTGCCTTAAAAACAACTATAATACAAACACAGTAAAAAAACCTTGGCAGCAATTACCAAGTAGTCATAGTTCATTTGAACAGCCCTCCCACTACAAAGACAGGTGTAAGAAAACAACAACACATACATGATAATGTGCTCAACAAAAGCAACAACAACAACAGGAAATCCTTGACAGCACTTACCACATAGTCACACTTAACTGGTACAGGCCGCCCATAACAAAGACATATGTGTAGTATCTTACAACAACAACAATTTCAATTTCTCAAGATGACGTCTCCGCGCTTGGAATGAATTCCATATACACTATCGTCACAGGCGCCATGTGATAGAGAAAATCCAGAATGATCACGGCACAAGCCCTAAGCCTGCATATAAACCCAATGGCTGACCAGGTCCTGAGGTCTCAACTTTTCCCCGGGGCCAGCATTATGAGGGTGAAGCCCATCCCCTCTCCCTTCGTTCATATTCACATTTTTTAACTAAGACTTCAGAAAGGCAAGAAGGCTAATTGGTCTTCAAGGGGTGGGGCCTGGGAAATCAACCTATCTCTCCAATGTTTTATATCAAGGCAGTTGGGCAATGCCCAGCACTTCACGATTTTCATCTATCGTGGGATCTTTAGCGTATGCAGCCAGATGGCACACGGGTCTAACTCGGTTTTTATCCCCTTTTGAAGGACTAGACGTTCAGTTCGATTTTCCAGTCAAACTGAGGAGAAAAGACGAGGCCTCTACGAAGAGCGAACCCTGGAACCTCGAGTTTTGTTATTGGCAGGCAAATGTTTTGAACCATTCTGCCACTCTTCTCCCTTAAAAACACCAGGATATCTTTGGCAGTAGTTACC
>JAPXFY010002419.1:0-27469 GCA_030674185.1 Monoplex corrugatus
ATGTTATTTGACACTTTTGGAAATAAATTCTCACAACAAATTCTATTGTTTGATGAAAGGATAGATTTCAGGTGACGTAATTCTAAAAAGAAATGGGAATGAAAAAGAGTGAATGAATTTCCTCTTATGTCTAATTCCATAAGATTTGGTGTGTTTTTAAAGACAGTAGGCTCTATCATTTCAATGGCAGAAAATGATAGATCCAAACGAATTATCTGAGGCAAATACAAAGTTGAGCCGCTATCAAACACGTTTAGGTGTGTTCGTGATAAGTCCACTCTCCTTAGTGTATAATGTACACTAAATGTTTCACTTGCAAGTGATGACAGAGGATTATTTGCTAAAATAAGAGTCTTTATATTGGATAACACCAAAAATACACTCATATTGACGGTTCTCAGCTTGTTACTGGCCAGATCGACAAACTGTAAATTTGACAGCTTCATGACTGGTATTTCAGTCAATAGACAACGCGAAAGACTTAGATAGATGAGATATATATTGGTACTGAGATTAGACAACTTCATTCCTGAGCCACTGGCGTCCAGATAACGAAGCTGAGGGAAAAGATCAGCAGAGAAATGTTGATGACACAAAAATGAGTGACCTTGACAAAGACAGCCAATAGGACAGATCATGGCACACAACCATTCATCATCTCCCTGCCAGCACTGATTCCAGCCATCACAGAGATGATCTTCATGCACACACACTCTGGAAGCTTTACAACGATAGAAACCTGAACACATCATTGTCTCACAGTTTTGCTCATCTTCACCATAAGTACAGTCAGAAAATCCGTTACATCGGGTGTAGACAGGGAGACAGTACAACCAGTCAGCTGTACAACGATAATGAGTTTCAGGACAAGACTCGCCATCTTTCATGACTTGTTGAATAAAGTGACCTGTGCCATCCAGGTTGATGATAAGATTTTGTCTTTTGTCGGCCTCCCTGACTGGCTCATGGTAGGTAACAACAGGACAACTGTCTTCATCAGAATCGTCCAGACAATCTGTGTGTTCATTGCAATGTTGGCTGTGTAAAATACACTGTTCGTTGGAGCACTGAACGCCATTACATGAGGGATTTTCACAGAATGACTCATCACTGTTGTCTGGGCAGTCCTTTCTGAAATCACATACCAGTGTGTAAGGCACTGTAGTGATGGCATCATCACATTTAAACATAGTGACTGCATAGGGAATGCTTTTTTCAGCAAGATCTCGTGTACGGTGCTTCTTAGCGCTGATGTTCAAGAACGTACAAAACTGCAAATACATCAACTGTCTACAGTGACTGTTGAGATCACATGCAAAAAACGTCAGTGTCATATGACCACTGGGACATTGAACAAAGATCTGCTGTGTGTGTGTAAACAAACCAACAGAAGGGGGTAAAATGATACTCTGCCCACTCTGGATGGGAGTCACGTTTTCTGACTGATATTTTGTTTCACACACGATCTCATTGCTGCATTCAGGTACTGACTTTATCGTATGCTGTAGAATCATGGAAGAAATACACGTAAACATGACTGTTCTAGATGGTCTGTATGGTTTCTTTTGAATGAAGTGATTGATGTTATAGATCACTGTTCTGTCAGACCATTTTCGAAACTTACTGTACATATGAGGTACAACGTACCAACCTGAAGTAATACCGACTAATACATAAAATGCATCGTGGTTTTTAAACAGATGTCGAAAGACTTCTTGTTCACTTCTTGTTTTGACTGTTGCTAGTAATCCGCCCATCTTCAAGCAGATGTGTTCCACTTTCCGACGATGAATCTTCAAACTTAATTCAACATATTTGTAACACTTGTCACGTGAAGTCACCAGCCCCTGACAACTAGGACTGCTGAAGGGACAGTGTTCTGTTTCATCCTGTCCACATTCACATTCTCGTTTTAGGTTACAGTGAAAATGGTACTGAAAACTGGAATAGTAATCCACAGAACAGTTAAATAAACCACTGGCGAGTTTTTCAAGGCGAAATGTTTCAGAATGGTAAGAAAAGATTACTTTCAGGTCGTATTCATGATTATAACTTGGAATAGAAAGACGAATTTGAAGACTTGATACAGGGAAAACTCTTGGTGGTGGATTATCTTTACTGCACACACGTACAACACTCTGGTGATCTGCATTAGGTTCTGTGTAAACCACTTCTGTGCATGGTTCATTCCTCATTTCCTTATTGACAGACTCTTCATAATGCAAGTTCTGATAGCTCAGCATCGTGACAGATCCAAGGGGAGCTTTCGGATTTTCCCAAATATAGAGGTGATGTCCCTTTCCCAATGACCGTGGTACTATGATATATCCAGAATTTTCTGATACATACGCTGTGTAGAAATCATGTCCTGTTGTTAAACTGATGTCAATCTTAACTTCAGGACGGTTGAAGTGCACATATATACAAATCTGTTTTCAAATACATGCACATCTAGAGAGTGACGGTCACAACCCATATTATACAAAGCAAAATATAATTCCATTTTCCATCGACTGGACTGGCACCAATATTCTAATCGTTGAACATGAGAACGTATCACCATACCATCTGGTGCTTTTATACGAAATGCACAATAAATAGTAGAATTCTCACACACCCCATAAACAACGCCGACACTGGGATCTCCAAAGGAATAACAATCAGAAATATTCTCCTGTCGGATTATAATGTCGTTATTGTACTGTTTCAAGAGATAGTCTACACTTGGACAACTGTCATAGATGTTCAGTAGACCATTCATATTGTTGATGTTGGTGTTATTTGTGATGGTTTCCCTTGTGGTTATGTCTGCACAGAACACATGACTGCAACATATGAACCTTAAATGTTGCAAACAACCAAAATAGTATCCGTTATGATTCTTGTCAGTTCATACTTTACTCCTGGATGTACAATAAAGTGTTATTTTTATATGCTTTATATTACATTGTCTATCTCTTCTGAGTGAAAAACCAACAACAAACGAATGGCCATGACAGATAACTGTGAATAAACCCAGCGCTGTGGTATATGTTGAGCTTCTGCATATTTTACAGACGTTATGTTGTATTATATATATATATATATATATATATATATATATATATATATATATATATGTATATATATATATATATATATATATATATAAATGTATATATATATATACATATATATATATACATATATATATATATATACATATACATATATATATATATATATATGTATATACATATATCCAGTGGTTAAACCTCCGTAGATGTCCCGGTGAAGTGGTGTGCCTGTAATTAAAGCTCTTGCATGAGGAACGAGAAGTCCCTGGTTCAATTTACTAGTTAGAACAGAGGTATTTGTATACCTTTCTTTTCCACAAGACTCTGAGTGATGGCTGATTTACATTCTGTTAGCTGAGACGGTAAACCAGGGACTGCATACATAAGACATGTAGCACAATAACAGACAGTAAACCAGGGTCTGTATACATAAGGGATGTAGCGCAATAACAGACAGTAAACCAGGGTCTGTATACATAAGACATGTAGCACAATAACAGACAGTAAACCAGGGTCTGTATACATAAGACATGTAGCACAATAACAGACAGTAAACCAGGGTCTGCATAAGGCATGTAGCACAATAACAGACAGTAAACCAGGGTCTGTATACATAAGGCATGTAGCACAATAACAGAGAGTAAACCAGGGTCTGTATACATAAGACATGTAGCACAATAACAGACAGTAAACCAGGGTCTGTATACATAAGGCATGTAGTACAATAACAGACAGTAAACCAGGGTCTGTATACATAAGGCACGTAGCACAATAACAGACGATAAACCAGGGTCTGTATACATAAGACATGTAGCACAATAACAGAGAGTAAACCAGGGTCTGTATACATAAGGCATGTAGCACAATAACAGACAGTAAACCAGGGTCTGTATACATAAGGCATGTAGTACAATAACAGACAGTAAACCAGGGTCTGTATACATAAGGCATGTAGCACAAAAATAGACAGTAAACCAGGGTCTGTATACATAAGGCATGTAGCACAAAAATAGACAGTAAACCAGGGTCTGTATACATAAGGCATGTAGCACAAAAATAGACAGTAAACCAGGTCTGTATACATAAGACATGTAGCACAAAAATAGACAGTAAACCAGGGTCTGTATACATAAGACATATAGCACAATAACAGAGAGTAAACCAGGGTCTGTATACATAAGGCATGTAGCACAATAACAGACAGTAAACCAGGGTCTGTATACATAAGGCATGTAGCACAAAAATAGACAGTAAACCAGGTCTGTATATATAAGGCATGTAGCACAATAACAGACAGTAAACCAGGGTCTGCATACATAAGGCATGTAGCACAATAACAGACAGTAAACCAGGGTCTGTATACATAAGGCATGTAGCGCAATAATAGACAGTAAACCAGGGTCTGTATACATAAGGCATGTAACACAATAACAGACAGTAAACCAGGGTCTGTATACATAAGGCATGTAGCACAATAACAGACAGTAAACCAGGGTCTGTATGCATAAGGCATGTAGCATAACAACAGACAGTAAACCAGGGTCTGTATGCATAAGGCATGTAGCACAATAACAGACAGTAAAGCAGGGTCTGTATGCATAAGGCATGTAGCACAATAACAGACATTAAACCAGGGTCTGTATACATAAGACAGTAGTAGTAGGATCCCTTGGTCATGGCTGTCCATGGACAAAGTACATCCATTCTAATGTCTAGATGGACTGTCTGCTTGGTCCAAGCAACGTCGCCTGTGACTGTAGAGACCAATGCAAGAGAGGCAGTCTCTGTCACAGCGGTCACATGTGTATGCTGATGCTGGTCTGGTGGCTGTCATTCCTTTTCTGCGAACTCGCTTTTCTGCTGCAACAGCTGACAGTTTTAGTACTACATCAGTATTGATGTGACTTGTTCTTGAAGTGAACTATTTGATATTCAAAAAAACTTGATGGATTGATTCATATCCGGTAATAATTTTTTCCCCTATTCATGGTTGTGCTGCATTCTGGATACCATGTTTTAACCGTTTACTCTGTTGGAATAAACATATGACAAAAATGTTTTAATTGGATGAATGATAAAAGACTTTCGTGAACCTGTTTATTAATAACAGAAGTGTAAAAAATAATCTATGTACAGAAATGTACAACTGGATTATAGTTCGAACAAAAAAACCAAGAGCTATTTCTTTGTTGCTTATAAGAATATTGTTATAAGAATATTGTAATCCTTTTAAACTACAATATGACACATTATGTTGAGTGCAAGCAGATATGTAAGAATGATGTTGACACTATGGAAGGTTATAGTGACTAGTTTTTCTGGACTGATGATCTTGCGCGTAAAATGTGGTTATTTTGACACACACACATCTCATTTATCTGTTCTGGTAAACACATAATGGAATTCTTCACAAATGTCTTCTTCCCGAGGTAGATAGTGGTTAAAATTTCAAACAATTACAAAATCTTCATTGTCTGCCCGCCATGTGAGCTGAATGGAACAACAGACTAACAATGAAGTCCAAAGTGGACACTCCTGTATGAATGGAACAACAGAGTACCAATGAAGTCCAAAGTGGACACTCCTGTATGAATAGGACAGGCAGTGTTTTGTTTTGGTTTTGTTTTGTTGTTGTTGTTGTTTTTTCCATATGCCAGTTGTTAGATTTCACTCTGATAAAAGAAAGAAGCACATTGGGTGGAAAGAAAATGTATATAGATAGATACACAAGCAGATTTCAGAAAATGATGATCAACTTGTGTTCATATCCTCACAGTACATGCAGCTCTAGAGAAACCAGATGCAACATGAACAAAAGTGTTGCATTCATAGATTTCCGTAAAGCGTACGATACTATACAAAGACCTGTTTTATGCTATGTTTTAACAAAAGGTGGTATTAGGGACAGGATGCTTAAAGAGCTCATAGATATCTATGGATTGTGCAAGTACGTATCATGTGGAATGTAAGAGCATTGCTGCAAAGGGGGACATTGGAACATGTCAGGATGACGATGGAAAGGCTTAAACCCTTTGACTCCCGCACCCTGTCCACCAGCATTCTCCATTGTCAACCATAATATCCCAGCAAAATTTAACTCTTTTGACAATTGATAATAGAGAGATCACCAATTACATATATATGAAAAATCAGAACTATATTTTTGTTTGTTCTCACTGATTGTCTGTCCATCAAAAATCATTTCGTATTTTAAAAAAGACGTAGGCACATAAACACATGAGTCTCACTTCATCTGGTAATTATCAGTAAACACAGTCCCCTTTATACCAACTGTACTTGTATTGTCTTCATATAGATTGTACTTGTATTGTGTTTAACATGTCTTCATATAGATTGTAACATGATTTGACAACTGCACTTGTATTGTGTTTAACATGTCTTCATATAGATTATAACATGATTTGACAACTGTACTTGTATTGTGTTAACATGTCTTCATACATATTGTAACATGATTTGACAAACGTCTAACAAACCCACACAACCCTATGATGTGAAATAGTCACACAAGCCCATCTGTTGTAGAACCGGTGATCATCGCAATGGGTTAGATAATCCTAGTAGAGACAACAACTCATTAGGCACATGGTAAAGTGTAGTACCAATAATCAATATAGTGGATTTGATAACCCTAGTAGAAACAACAACTCATTAGGCACATGGTAAAGTGTAGGACCAGTGATCATCACAGTATGTAGGTTAGATAATCCTAGTAGGGACACAGCTCAATAGACTCGTGACATGACCAGTGACAAATATAGTGGTTAGATAATCCTAGTAGGGACACGGTTCAATAGACTAGTGATAGGACCAATGACCAATATAGTGGTTAGATAAGCCTAGTAGGGACACAGCTCAATAGACTTCTGATAGGACCAATGATATAGTGGGTTAGATAATCCTAGTAGGGACACAGCTCGATAGACTTGTGATAGGACCAATGACCAATATAGTGGGTTAGATAATCCTAGTAGGGACACAGTTCAATAGACTTCTGATAGGACCAATGATATAGTGGGTTAGATAATCCTAGTAGGGACACGGTTCAATAGACTAGTGATAGGACCAATGACCAATATAGTGGGTTAGATAATCCTAGTAGGGACACAGCTCAATAGACTTGTTATAGGACACATGACCAATATAGTGTGGTTGATAATCCTAGTCAGGACACAGCTCAATAGACTTGTGATAGGACCAATGATATACTGGGTTAGATAAACCTAGTAGGGACACAGCTCAATAGACTTGTGATAGGACCAATGATATAGTGGATTAGATAATCCCAGAGGGACACAGCTCAATAGACTTGTAATAGGGCCAATGATCAATATAGTGGGTTAGATAATCCTATAAGGGACACAGCTCAATAGATTCGTGATAGGACCAATGATCAATGTAGTGGGTTAGATAATCCTAGTAGGGACACAGCTCAACAGACTTGTGGTAAAGTGTAGGACCAGTGATATAGTGGGTTAGATAACCTAGTAGGGACACAGCTCAATAGACTTGTGATAGGACCAATGATCAATATAGTGGGCTAGATAATCCTAGTAGGGACATAGTTCAATAGACTCGTGGTAAAGTGTCCACAGTCCATACCGGGCCGATCTATAGTGATAGTCGATGTAATGTTCACCTTATGCCTCCTCGTTGCGACATGTGGTAACTGAGCTTCTCACAGACTCAGGCTAAACCACAAGGGACTCGGAGGAGGTCTGGCCCCAGACGTGCGGCACGCAGGCCAACCGGCATGTGGATATGCCCTGGTGCCCATGAACCAAACCCCCAGCTGTGGGTAAATAGCACCACTGCATTGAGGATATCTCTGGAGAGAATAAGGCTAAGGGAGTAAACCCTGAAAAAAATCACCCCTAATGCCTTGTAGGTTGTCGTAGGAACGACAAAGTCTATCGGAGAGACTGTACACAAACCGATGGAAGGCAACGGGAAACCACCTTCGCATTTTCCCAAAGAAAAATCATGGCCAGACAAAACAAGAAAAATGAGGATAACGACGTAAATAGGGGCTCCTAGGGAGCACCTTCGTCCAGTAGGGACCGTCATGCTACGCAGGTGACACCAGATTGTCAGCGAGCTACTGCGTTAAATCTAAAAAAAAGCAAAAAACCCCTAAAATCCAGCCTTGATCAATACAAGATTTAGAAAATTTTTGCTGACAGCAAGAACATTACAGGCGCAGACTGCAACAGTGACCACAATCCTGTAGTGTGAAGATTTAGGCTGAAATTAAGGAAAAAGAAACAGACTAAACACCACATCGAACTAAATCTTGGACTCTTAAAGACAGATGAAGCGATACGTAAAAAGTGTAACGTACATGTTCAAAACAAAGTCATTGCTCTCGAAGACGTTAGTGACAGGAGGAACAATGGACAAAGTTGAAAAACTCAATAAATGAAGCTTGTGAAGAAATCCCTAGAGTAGATAGAAAAGCAAAAAAAACCAAAAAAAACAGGATGATAAAAGAAATTCTAGGCTTGATGGAAGAATGGAGGAAGGCAAAGGGAAAGGAGGAAAGATACAAGAAGATAAACAAAGAACTCAGGAATAAGTGCAATGAAGCTAAGGAAGCTTGGCTGAAAACAAGTGCAAAGAATAGAAGACCAACACGAAACAGATCCTCAGGATATGTACTGAAGATTTGAAGAAATTGTCCACAGGAAACATACATGCACATCAACTGGTCGCTTAACACTTCCTGTCCGTTGAGCCGCAATGAGCGATTTGGCTGACTTTCAAAATGGCCGGCGAGCCGCTCACTGCAGCTCGGCACGGTTCGTCACTTTGCACTTGCGTTTCTTCCCCATTTAAAGACATACAACTGCATGACGGCAGAAAACGACAGTCAGATACTTCCTTTTCCTTTTCAGTCATTTTGCTTTGTCATTCCATATGTTTTCTTTGTGTGTGCGCCTCGTTTGTTGATATGTTTTCACTTTCGTAAGTAGAGTTGCCATGGCGTCAGGCAGTCGGCGTCCTCACTGCTGCTCAGGCTGTCGCACTTTTTCAGAAATTTTTGACAAAAGTGATGATGAAATAGCTGCCATGACAGTGATGATAGCTTTGTTGAGAGTGCATCAAGTGCCGAGTCGGAAGAAGCGAGTGTTGACGATCGTGAAGGGCCTTCTTGTTCTGCAAAAGACCACGTCTCTCCCGTTCTGTTTCTTTTACATCATCTACAGACACATTGGGGCAGGAACAAGGCAGATTGGTTGATTCTCCTGGTGACAGTGGTGATGTGGGTTGTAGAGGGGAGAGTGACAAGAATAGAGGCAGGCCTGCTCAAAGTAGGCCTAAGACCAGTGCATGCCCTGGATGGACAGTGGTGTAATAATAGTAGTTTTGTGTTATTTTAGGCGCGTGACCTGACAATGATCAGTGTTATGTAACTTCATATTATATGAAAAAATGAACTTTTTTTAGGTGCTGTGTTCTTTAATGGATGTTGAGGAATATTTTTCTTCTTTGACTTTAGAGCTATATGGATTACCTGGTCAGCTGGAGCTTAGTTAGTACTAACTGTATGCATGAAAAATTATCTGCATCAAATAGTATGCATGCAAAACTCACAGGTCAAGTTTTATATAATGAACATTATCATAATTTTATTACCTGTATGTTGTTTAGAATTCAATTTTGCACAACTCAATAACAACCTTTTTGTTCTATGTTAAGTACAAACATATCTACAAGTGTTTTACTGACCTTACCCCCTGTTCCAAAATAGGTTGCAGATGAACCCTGCGTCCAGTTTGAAAACCCTTAACGTACAGGAAGAGTTAAAACCGAAATATGGTACGCTTATCATGGAAAAAGACAAAATATTAGATAGATGGGGAGAGTACCTTAAAGACTTTTTTGAAGATGACAGTAATGAAGAACACATTATAAGAAAGAACGTTGAAGGACCACCCATAATGAAAGATGAAGTTAGAGCAGCACTGAAAAAGATGAAACCAGAAAAAGCCCCAGGACCAGACAATATTACTACAGAGATGATTAAATCCCTGGAGGAATATGGTATTGAAAAAATAACAGCCGTCCTAAATGAAATTTCTGACACCGGAAAAATCCCCAACGATGTTCAAAATCACTTTTCATTGCTGTTCCAAAGAAAACAGGGACTATAGAATTGCAAACTCCATCGTACAATCAGGTTGATGAGTCATGTAACAAAAATCATATTGAGAATAATCATGATTAGGACATGAAAATAGAATCAAAAGAGAAATAGCAAAAGAACAGTGTGGATTTGTTGAAGGGAAAGGAACTATTAACGCCATATACATCCCAAAAACTATCATAGAGAGGTCAATTGAGATGAATAATGATTTATATTTATGCTTTGTTGATCATACTAAGGCCTTCGATCGGGTAAGAGACATGAAGAATTCATCAACCAGCTAGAGAGACTCAGTATTGATGGGAAAGATCTAAGAATAATCAGAAATATGTATTGGGAACAAACAGCTGCAATGAAAATAGAAAACGATACAAGCTCTTTCCAAAATATCAAAAGAGGAGTCAGGCAAGGTTATTTTTTGTCACCAGATCTGTTTTCATTTTACAGCGACACCATCACGAGAAACCTAGAAGAATACCCCGGATTAAAGGTTGGAGGGAAAATATAAATTAACTCTCGATAGGCAGATGACACCGTGCTGATTGCAGAAAATGAAAGGGACCTACAAAACCTTGTGAATATAATAGAAATAGAAATAGAAAGCAATATTAAAGGTTGGAGCTAAATAGCTAGAAGACTGAAGTCATGGTAATCAGTAAAAACATGAATTCCCCTCATGCAAAATAACAACAAACGGCACAACCTTGAGACAGGTTGATAAGTTTTAATATCTGGGAACGATCATCTCACCAGACGGCAGATGCACATCAGAAATAGCCAGCAGAATTGGCCAAGCCAAAACAGCATCCAAGAAGATGAAAAGCATTCTTAACAACAAATGTCTATCAATTAACACCAGGAAGAGAGTTCTTGAATGTTATATAGAACCAATACTGTTGTATGGTTGTGAGGCATGGACGGTCAACACGCAAAGCCAGAACAAGATTGAGGCAGCCGAGATGTGGTTTCTAAGAAGAATGTTGAGAGTTCCATGGTCAGCAAAGAAAACAAACAAGACGGTCTTGATGTAGGCAGACACAAAAGGTCATTAATAAGGAAGATTAGGAAAAGACAGGCAACATTTAGAGCCCATTATATAGGAAGGCTGGGGGGGAAAGAGAGCACCAGGTAGACCAGGGAAAAATTATGGACGGACTTGCAGAGTCGCTGAGGACAGAGAGGGCTGAAGATTCTGCTTGTGGCAACAAGGGATAGATACATATGGAGGGCCATGATCACCAAAGCCATGCGGCAGGGTACTTGATGATGATGAGGAATGTTCACCTGTCGGCCCTGTGGGCAACAACACAATCCACCATCTACGTAAATGGTTAGACGCACATTTGATTTACAAAACAATATGAATAAATCTTGAATTGCTTTCTAATCATACAAATAATCAGTTAGATAATTTGATCAAGCAGCCTATGAAGAATACATTCATTCCTGTTTTGTGTGATTTCAGAACACACTCCTTTGTTACGTCTTGTTAAAATAACTAATACAAAGAACACAAAACTTGCCTTCGTACTGATCAAGGATCACAAGGAGCAAGAAAAACGGTCAAATGGGCAGATCCGAACGTGTCAGTGGGCAGATCCTAACGTGTCAGTGGGCAGATCCTAACGTGACAATGGGGCAGATCCTAACGTGTCAGTGGGCAGATCCTAACGTGTCAGTGGGCAGATCCTAACGTGTATAAATGTTTCAAGTTATGTTGATGCTTTCATATAACTTATTTTGCTGCTGTTTTGTTGTTGAGTGCATTTGACTGTTTACATGTTTCAAGTTATGTTGATGCTTTTATGTGACTTATTTTTGCTGCTGTTTTGTTGTTGAATACACTTGTGCTTCAGTTCCTCGTATCATCATGTTCTCGTGGTTTGAATGGGAACTAAAGGCATAGAGACCTACAACAAACTCATCAGCAAGTTTCTACTCTTTCCAATACAACGAGCAGAAGACTTGTGACAATTGTTTTAATCTCCATGGAAAAAAAAGCTCAAACTATGATGTTCATTTTGACGTTTGCACCGATTTATGTTAGTTACGTGATTCGGATGATTTTCTGACTGAAAGACTGTGATAAATTTCAAATTTGATCTTGAATAACTTAATAGAAGGTGAACAAAATATTTCCATGGCAATGCTGATATATAAAACACATAGGATTGTTGTAACTGACTTGAATGTTGTATCAAATACGTTAAACGATGGAGACGTGAGTGAGTAAGAAGTTCTGTTGCTTGTGATGGTTTAAAGTTGGAGCTGGGATGATCGATATTTCACGCCTTAGCATTCTTCTGGCGCAAACGTGCAGAGCTACTGTGTGTCTGCTCAAACTGTGCTAAGGTGCAGTCTTCAGCAAGTTCAAAGTCCGTCGCCTTCCAGTCTGCAAAAATCACAGTTCTAACACAACACCGACTGCTATTTCAAAGACAACTGTAAGATCAACCTTGCGGGATTCAGAGAGCTTTCTGGTGAAATAGTGCAGTGATAATTTTCATGACTGCTATCTTAATCAGATTTGTTTTCTTTTAAGTGTTTGGAAGAACTTACATTTTCTGATCTTACTGTCTGCCCCAGTGCTATTTCTGTTTGTCATTTATAACTACAACAAAGATCAAAGTGGAAAACACCCCACACTTTCCTGATGATTTATGACTTTCCTACAGACTCTCATGGTTTCTGTGACTGCAGAGATGTAAACAGTTTACCGGAAATTTATTGCCTTTGCTTTCTGCAGAGATTTATTATCTTCACAAGTTTAACAAAACAAAATAAATCAATATGAACAGATGTAAAGCACTCCACCAGCTCTCCACCACCACTACCACCACCAACACCAAAACACTCTCCACCATCATCTAAACCACAACTTTCACCACCATCACCACCACCACCACCACCACCACCACCACTACTTCTGTTTCAATAATTATTCGTTAACTCCACAGAGGTGATCTCCAAATCTGTCATTCTTTAAATGCTACTTCTGGAACGTGAAACTAACAAACAGTTTTACTTTGAATTAAAACATATTGTCAAACACTGTAATCTTCCATCTTCTTCTTTTACTCCGTGAACAATCCACTGGGGCACTGCCTTAAAGTTGTTCACCAGATTCTTCCTGCTCTGTCGTTTGTATGACAAAGCCTGGGTCCTTGCAAATGTTTTTCTTTGTCCATCCTGCAGTGTTTGTCAGTCCATCGTATTTTCTGTCTTCTCTTACAGCTGTCTCCCTCCCTAAGCCGTTCCTTGGAGGAGTGATATAGCAAGGCCATTGGATCTTGTCAGTTGGCCATATCAATGCAGTTTTCTTTCCTGAACTGAAGTCAGCACATCATCATATGATCTAAAGTGCTGTGTGATGGTTTGGTGCAGGTGTCATTGGTGAATGATCAGTGTATCTGATGGTGTGGTGCAGGTGTCATTGGTGATATGATCAGTGTATCTGATGGTTTGGTGCAGGTGTCATTTGTGATATGATCAGTGTATCTGATGGTTTGGTGCAGGTGTCATTGGTGATATGATCAGTGTATCTGATGGTTTGGTGCAGGTGTCATTTGTGATATGATCAGTGTAATCTGATGGTTTGGTGCAGGTGTCATTGGTGTATGATCAGTATATCTGATGGTTTGGTGCAGGTGTCATTTGTGATATGATCAGTGTATCTGATGGTTTGGTGCAGGTGTCATTGTTGATATGATCAGTGTATCTGATGGTTTGGTACAGGTGTTATTGGTGATATGATCAGTGTATCTGATGGTTTGGTGCAGGTGTCATTGGTGATATGATCAGTGTATCTGATGATTTTGGTGTAGGTGTCATTGGTGATATGATCAGTGTATCTGATATTTATTATCTTGCGATAACATTACATTTCCGTGAATGCATTCATCTTTCTACATCTGCTGTGAGGGTCTATGTCTGGGATGCATGCAGAAAGATGGAATTTACCAGTGCACGTAAGAGCCTGATCGTGTATTTCATGAAGAAGTTCTTGTCCTTCCAAACAGGTTTCTGTGTGGACACTGCTGGTGTTGTCTTGAGATGTTTTCTGTCTAGAATTCCACATTAATAACAATGGATCTCAGATAAATGAAATGTTGAGCAGTTTTCTAGCTTCAGTCCATGGACAGTTATATCAGTAATGATGGTGGTACTGTGACTGGCCATCAACTTGGTCTTCTCAGCAGTGATTTCAATACGATATCTTGTCCATGTTTTTATCTAAACTTTTAATAAGCTTATCTGCTCACTGCCCACCCAGACATCAATGTCATCTGCAAAACAAAGTTTTATGATAGTTATCTCTCCAGTGCTGTGTTGACGTGATCCTCAAGTGCGGCAGTTCTAATGACGTTCCAGAATATGTTGAAGAGTGTTGCAGACAGAAGACAGCCTTGACGAATTCCAATCAAAATATGGAACCACTCTCCAATGACGCCTCGTATAAATACGCCGCCAGTTGTTTTGGAGTATAATTGCTGTATGGTGTTGATTAGTTTTTGTTTTGATGTTAAATGCCTTCGTTATGGCTTACATTACTACTGTTGGATTTTGTTCAACCCTTTCTTTGATGTCTCATCATCATCATCAGGTGCCCTGCCGCTTGGCGTTGGCGATCATGGACTTCCATTTGTCTCTATCTCTCGTTGCCCATAGCATCTCTCCCACCCCCCTCGTCCCCAGCCACTCTGCAAGTCCGTCCAGCATTTTCTCCCTGGGTCTACCCGGTGCTCTCTTTCCCTCTAGCTTTCCCGTTCTGACCAATTGCTCCAAATCCCCCTTCCTCATAAAATGGCCTATAAAAAATGTCTTTTCCTAATCTTCCTTATGAGTGATCTACTTGTGTCTGCCTCCATCAAGACTGCCTCATTTGTTTTCTTTGCTGTCCATGGAACTCTCAACATTCTTCTTAGAAACCACATCTTGGCTGCCTCAATCTCCATGCCTCGCATCCGTACAACAGTATTGGTTGTATATAACATTCAAGAACTCTCTTCCTGATGTTAATTGATAGGCATTTGTTGGTAAGAATGCTTGTTATCTTCTTGAATGCTGTTTTGGCTTGGCCGATTCTGCTGGCTATTTCTGATGCGCATCTGCGGACTGATGAAATTATCGTTCCCAGATATTTGAATTTATCAACCTGGAAGTGAGATATGCGGAAGCAATTTTAGGTCATTTAGGCCGTTTTATATATATGATTTAGTATCCATAGCTATGTTTAAATTTGTATTGTTTTTTTTTTAATCCACTGTGTGATAAATTGAACGGAGCGGTCACCCGCGGGGGGGGGGGGGGGGGGTTGCATCTCATTAGATTATGTGCGCGAATGTTTTTATATGTGTGCTTAATTTTGTTTTCCTGTTGAAGTATTGTGTATGGTTTGAAACGCTTATAGCTGTGATATGGCTCTAAGCAGTCGGCTAGTCTTTAACCCTCCCCCCTTCCCCCTGAAAAAAAGAAACATGTAATAAAATAAAGCAGAAGCAATTTTAGTTCATTACCTTGTATTTCATTTAGACGATTCTTTATATTCTATGTACGTGGGTATTTACTACATTTGTGTTCAGGTTTGCTTTTCACTCCCTGGTCATAAATTGGACAGAATGATCAACACAGTGCCATATATATGAAGTCATGATGATCAGTAAAAAACATGAAATCCCCTCATGCAGAGTGGCAGCAGATGGCACAACCTTGACACAGGTTAATAAGTGCAAATACCTGGGAACGGTCATTTCATCACACGGCAGATGCACGTTGGAGATAGCTGGCAGAATCACCAAGCCAAAACAGCATTCAAGAAGATGACAAGCATTCTTACCAACAAATGCCTATCATTAACATCAGAAAGAGAGTCCTTGACTGTTATATAGAACCAGTACCGTTGTACGGATTCGAGGCGTGGACAGTCAACAAGCAAAGCCAGAGCAAGATTGAGGCGGTCGAGATGTGGTTTCTAAGAAGAATGTTGAGAGTTCCATGGTCAGCAAAGAAAACAAACGAGACAGTCTTGATGGAGGCAGACACAAGTAGATCACTCATAAGGAAGATTAGGAAAAGACAAGCAACATTTATAGGCCATTTCATGAGGAAGAGGGATTTGGAGCACCTGGTCACAACGGGAAAGCTTGAAGGAAAGAGATCACCACGTAGACCCAGGGAGAGAATGCTGGACGGACTTGCAGAGTGGCTGGGGATGAGGAGGTGTGGGAGATGCTATGGGCAACGAGAGATGGAGATGGATGGAAGTCCATGGTCGCCAACGCCATGCGGCAGGGCACCTGATGATGATATTGATGAGTACCATATCCTTAGATTATGTGTGCGACTGCTTTTGGTAGGTGTACTTCATTTTCTTTTCCATGTTTTTTTTTCAGTATTAACGAGGTGTGTGTTTAGAGATGGTTATGGCCTTGATAAAGGCCCTGCACAGTCGGCTGGGCTTTAAATAATAATGATAATAATGATGACAATAACAATGATAATCATAATAATGTGATGATAATGATGATGTTTATGACGACGACGACGACGATGATGATGATGATGATAATGCTGATAATGAGAAACCTTTATTTTAACATTTTTCCATTGAGCCTCAGTTTCTACCCATCAGGATGTTTTTTTTCATCTTTTTTTTATTATTCATTTTAACAATAAATAGGCGTCAACAAACCATATAGTAACAAGAAATAATTTCAATTCATACACATAAAAGAAACGTTTTAAACATCTGACAACATACAACGTACAGAAGACAAAAAAACATATTTCATACATGGGAGATTTCAAAGTGAACATCAAGATTTCAAACATGTCACGAAAATGAATTTGTCCCTCTGTTAAGAAAGCAGTGGTTTATAGTAATTCCATTGAGCATTTAAAACAACGGACAAATGAAAGTCCACTCTGGCATTACATTGTTCAATTCTGAATCTTATTTATTAGTCTTTGAAAAGCGCGTGTATTCGGAATACATTTGTCAATCTTACCAGTTTTTGTTTTCTGTTTTTTGTTTTCGTTTTTTCTTTTTTTCTTTTTTGTTTTGTTTGTTTGTTTGTTTGTTTTTATGTACAGAATGATATTTTTTCATATTGGAAGTTCAAAAATGAACACTAAGATCTAACGCATGTCGTCATTCTCCAATGAATCAATTTCAAAAACTACATTCTTTTGCTTGACGATAATCAATCATCATCGAACAATGTGGCAACAGAAATTATTCAATTTATACAATAGGACAATAATTGTTCACATAAAAACAAAATGATAAAAAAACCTATAGATTACAAAACATATAAGACAATATTCTAATCAACGATGGTTTCAATATGTATATCAATATTCAAGAAACATGTCGTGAAGAAAATCTGTTTTTGTACACAGAGAACATTGGTCTATAGTTGTTCCACTGAGCATTAAAAATGGACAAGTGAAAGTTTATTTTGGCATTATATTGTTCAATCTTGAATCTCTGGTTTAGCATTCTTTGGAAAGTATGTATATTTGGAACATACTCGTCTTCTTTGCATTTATATACAAATGATTTTGCAAGCATTATTATAAGATCAAATACTCTATCTATTTATATATTTTGATCAACACCAAACAACACCAGATTTCGTATGATTTTGATGTTGAAAGTATTTTTGCATTTTGAGTTGATGATTTTTTCTGCTAAATTCCAGAAATTACGGACACAGTAACAGTTCCACAGAAAATGTTCAATAGAGTCTCTTACATTATTGCACCATGTACAATTTGTCGTAGTTGCTATACCCATTGTATTTAATATTATATTGGTAACCTTGTCATTGGTAGAGAAGCTTGCGTGCAACTATGATCCATTGAGCTAAACCATCGGGAGTCTAGTACTCCTGGTAGGGTCTCCCATGGTGGAAAGGTCACTGATGAGTTGGCAGACTAATATCATCCGTTTCCACTGCCTTGTGGATAGCTGATGGATCAGTAAAGGCTAAGGGGAACAACCCCTACAGAAAATGCGGAGCAGAGCCCCGTTAGGCGGTTTCTTGCTCAAACTCTGTCAAGTCTCCGGCAAAATCCTGCACCCAGAATCATCTCCAGCCGTCTTGACCATGTCTTGCCACTGGATCCAGGTGATCCTGGACGAGAGAGTGTGGATGATGCTGCACAAGTTATCTACACTTTAATCAAGATCTCAGCGCATGTCATGGCTTCATACTCACAGTTGAAAGTTTCAACCGTAAAGCCCTGTGGCGATGGGGGCGCGATGACGTAGTAGGTGAGGATACATTGTAACCTTTAGGCAGTCGTTCAAGGTTCTTAACTAGACTGGACTTGATCGCAAAGCCTACTCCAGCTTCACGGCGTTCTTCTTGTTTACGTCCACTCCAAAGAATGTATTAATGGACAAATTTTCAACTGCTTGTGACAACTTCGGTCTTACAATAAGCACCAAGAAAACCGAAGTCATGTATCAGCCTCCTCCAGATGTTCCATATACTGAACCAAATATCGAGGTCAAGGGCACAAAACTACATGCAGTCGACAACTTCACATATCTTGGCAGTTCCCTATCACGTTTGTGTGCATATCGACGACGAAGTCAACAAACGCATAGCTAAGGCCAGCACTGCATTTGGGAGGCTGCGACCTACTGTATGGGACAGAAGAGGTATCTCGGCCACAACTAAACTCAAAGTGTACAAAGCGGTGGTCCTCACCACTCTCCTCTATGGCAGTGAAACCTGGACTGTTTACAAAAGACACGCAAGGAAATTGAATCATTTTCACACCAAAAGCCTCAGAAAGATTCTCAATATCCAATGGCAAGAGAAGATCCCTGATACAGAAGTACTAGAGAGAGCCAATCTCCCCTCCATCTGCACTTTACTTCAAAAGAGTCAAGTTCGCTGGCTGGCCATGTGTACCAATGTATGACACCAGAATTCTGAAGCAACTCCTCTACGGGGAACTAGCGTCTAGCAGGAGAACAGTTGGAGGCCAGAGAAAACGTTTAAAGCTTGAAGGCATCGCTAAAGTCCCTCAACATAGACTGGGAGAATTGGGAAAACCTTGCCCTTGACCGTACAGTCTGGCGTAGAAGAATCAAAACCGGATGTACCACTTCAGAAGTGTCTCGTATCCAATCTGCACAAGAAAAACGAGCTGCACGGAAAGCTAGGGCTGCAAACCCTTCAACCACAGTAATCGACCACAGATGTCCAACCTGTGGACGTTACTTCCGTGCCCGGATCGGATTGATCAGTCACCTCCGGACACACTGACTCAAAGCAACTTCATGAAGCCATGGTCATTGTCGACGACGACAGACGAACACCAATATTACATTGGTGGCAATAATCCGATGAACTATTTTTATTTGCAACCATTTTAATTTGACATTTAATTTATGAATTTTTTAGAAATACTTTTTTCCCATGAAATGTTAATATTTAGCTTCTCTGACCACCTTGAACAACAATTTGGTTCGCTATCATCCAATTTATTATTTTCATAGTAAAGTCTAGCTCCTTTTGTACACTCATTATTAGCCATATTACATTTGGAGCATTCAAAATACTATTTGTGTTGTTGTTCATTTAAATTCTGGTTGTTCTTGAATATTGTTTGATTGAAGATATCCATCCATTATAAGTGACATAATTGATACGGCAGTCAGTGTTGTTTTCAAATTCTTCATAGGTAAAAATAACCAGCCATTTTCTTTAAGAAAATGTTTTTTAATGCAGTATATTCCTTTCTCTATTACTTTATTATTCTTGGTTATTTTGATATCCACCTTTATTTTTTCGTTATAAAAGACAGGTTCAGCTAACAGTTCACTTGAATTCTTAGGTGTTATATGATTACAAAATGTCATGTAGGCCTTAAATGTTTCAGCCCAGAAAATATTATTATTCATGAAATATGAAACAACTGCTGGTCCGTAGCCTTCGATGTTGTCAAGGAACGGGTATATTTCAGCTGCTAGACTTTCTATATATGGTTTGAAGTTTTAAATTGTTTTACCCATTGAAGTTTGAGAGCATATACATATGTTCTTAAATACGGTATATTCAGTCCTCCTTGCTTTATATTCTTAGTGGCAGTCTTTCTGCTGATTTTGTCTTGTTTTCCATTCCATACAAACTGAAAACATAACTTGCGTAGTTGTTGTATAAAATGATCTGGATGATCAGGCAATAATATCCATAGATGTATAAGTTTAGACAATACATGAGATTTTAGAACTGCGATTTTACCAATCGGGGTAACGGTTCTTTGTGACCAAATTTTGAATAACATTTTCACTTCTGAAAATTTGTCTTTATAATTCATTATTTCGCAGTTTCTTAGATCTTGAGTGAACCAAATGCCTAGTATTTTTAACTTAGGAGGATTCCATATCATTTGTAAGTGGGAACACTATATTATTTGTGATTTTTTCTCACTACTAAGCCGAATTACTTGCGTTTTTTCGCTGTTCATAAACAGACCTGAAATAGTGCCGTACGTATCAAGTATGCGAATAGATCTTTCAAAAGAGGTTTTATCTCCTACATTTATTAATTGGGTGTCATCAGCAAACTGGGAAATTTTGTGTTCTACATCATTAACATATATTCCTTTTATAGGGTGAGATTGGATCTCCTTGTCTACATCCTCGTTCTACACTAAACCATTCTGTGGTCTGACCGTTTATAATAGCAGTTGATTTTGTGTTGTTATAAAAAGTTTCAATCCATTGGCAATCGTCACTTCCAAATCCATAGGCTCTCAAAACCTTGTGCATGAAACTCCAATCAAGTGAATCAAAAGCTTTTTCGAAATCAATACAAAGTGACAAACCTGACATGTTATTTACATTTAAATAATTTATCAAATCACATATTAATGGTATATTATCGCCTATATATCTGTTTGCCATAAAATCTGTCTGATCTTCATTAATAAGCATTGGTAAAACCTTTTAAATTCTGTTCGAGATGCATGCCGAGCCTATTTTATACACAACGTTAAGGAGAGAAATAGGACGCCAATTTTTTTATGAATTCTTTAGGTTTATCACCTTTTGGGATGCAAGTGATCAATCCTTCTTTCTGCGTTGAGGACAGTTATCCATCTCTGCAGGCCTCATTCAATGATCTCACAACAAATGGTCCAATATTTTTCCAGAAGAATTTGAAAACTTCTGCGCTAAATCCGTCTGTACCGGGGCTTTTCCCATTTTTCATGTTTTTTAAGTGCTATGCTTGCTTCATTTATAGTTATTTCATCCTCAACAATCGTTTCTCTTCATTTGATAATTTGGGTATCTTTTAGATAAGGTTTTCTATTTCACAATCTGCATTGAGCCTTTTCTTATATAGATTTTTATAAAAGCATTTAACTTCATGAAGTATGTCTTGTTGGATTTCTAAAATAGCACCATCTTGTCTCACTAATTTTGTGACCTGTTTACTCACATAATTTCTTTTTTCGAGATGGCAAAATATTCAGAATTTTTTTCCCCATCGGCAATTCATCTTACCTTCGATCTCAGTAATACTCCCTCCATTCTTTTGTCCCGAATCATCTGAAGTTCGTGATTCCTTTCTCGAAGTTTTTTTTATTTCCTTTTGTGTTTGTTTTCAACCCTTTCAAAGGCTTCTATATCCTGTACAAGTCTATTTTCCTTCTCTTTCATTTTCTTATTTTTCATTGTGGCGTACACTATGGTTTTTGACCGTACCCTCATTAATAGAAAATCTAAAAAGAGTTTGTCAGGGATTTTTAGTTTAACGTCAGATTTTGCCATTTCATTTAAATTCGATTTATCATAAAGTTCAGCTGCATACTCGTTTATGACATTTGAAATCTGTTCATTTATATCTTTCACATATTGCTCATCCTTTAGAAGAGATGTACAGAATTTCCAAAAACCTCTCGTCTTTTCGGATTTGTGGAATAGTAAGCGAAGTGTTACCATTGAATGATCTGAACGGTAGCCTGAAAGAATATCCGTACTTTCATAATACCAATACAAATTATCAGACATTAGAAAATAGTCGAGTCAGCTTTTGTTTATGTGGTGTCGGTTTTCTCCACGTATACCGCCTACATTCAGGATTGTTCTCTCTCCAGATATCTGTCAGATTAAGTGCATCTTTGGCTTTGGAGTTGTTAACGCGCACATAGTTATAACAGTCCATGTTTGGATCCATAGCAATGTTCCAGTCACCTACAGCGATGATATTGTTATTTTTGTCACTTTTAATTACATCTTTTAATGTATTATAAAACATCGGGTCGTCTTTATTTGGACCATAAACATTCACCAAGAGTAAATCCTTTTCCATTGATGAGAATGACAGAATGATATAGTTTCCATTTTGGTCTCGTTTAATGTTTGTTACTTTAAATTCTAAATTGTTTGAAAATAAAACAGCAGCTCCTCTAGAATTAGACTGGTATGATGCAAAAAAAGCATTTATATCCCCATTTTGAAGTTACATATTGCTCTAATCTCTTGTTAAAATGTGTGTCTTGGAGACAGTATATCGAATATTTTTTTCTGTTTCAGGTAATGGAAGACATCTCTTCGTTTTCGCATATTCCCCAAACTTTGATGATTTAAAGAGGCAGTTGTGATGCTACTAATTATTGGTAGTTTTCATCATTTTAAGGAAACTGATGCAAGTGATTGCAACACAGTTGTTTGTAGTACAATAAATACAAACCCTTGTCCATACAGTATTATATATAATGGATCGTTTAGTGACATGTACGTTTCTTAAACATAATTATCTCATGATCTGAAAAGATTTGGACAAACATGTATAACAACTACAAATTATACACAGATACATATACAGTATACAACTATATATTTATATGAATGCAAAGTTTTCTCAAAAGTTGAAAAAATTGTGAAGCTAGGTATGAGATTTCCCAACGATAAAGCGTAAAAAGATCGATTGTGAATCATTAATTCAAAGCATAATTAAGCATATATAGACGAGCACAGACATCAACTATCCTTTTATATTGGATTGGCTTCAATCTTTGCAAATTCTCATGCAAGTAGTCAGATCCCAGCATTCATACATAAGCATGTACATACATGCCTATAAACACGTATGGGCGTGCTGATGTCAATAAATCCATTTGCACACACATATACGTTTTCGAAATACACGAACACTCAATCTCTCTCTCTCTCTCTCTCTCTCTCTCTCTCTCTCTCTCTCTCTCTCTCTCTCTCTCTCTCTCTCACACACACACACACACACATATACATATACATACACATACACATATACATTATACATATATATGTATATATATATATATGTATATGTATATATATATATATATATATATATATATATGTGTGTGTGTATACTTACACATATATGTGCATATATATACACACGCACATACACAGATTCAACACAAAAGGAGCATACGCACCACTGCGTTCACACAGCAGCGTACATATACCTGTGTAAGCGAACATGTCAAAAAATAAGCACGTATGCTGTGCTATGTCTTAACACTTGGATGCAAATATATGAAAAAAATGCATGTTAAGCATCATACACGAACACCTAGGAATCAAATCAACGAAATGTACTCATGCATGCACCATCATGATTATGCTGCATGCTATGCACCTTTCCCATGCAAAAACTATTCACACGAATGCCAAAAATAAACATGTACACATTCACATGCTTCATCATCATCATCATCATCAGTCCCGTAGTCTAGTTGACTGTTGGGGCACCACTGAAAATTTTGCAACCAACTTCCTCCACTCCTCACGGTCCTCAGCTTTCCGCAGAATGATGTTCCATTCAAGGCCAGTCCACTCTCTGATATTGTCTTCCCATCTTTTTCTCTGTCTGCCTCTTCGTCTCCCTCCTTGTACTGTTCACTGGAAGACGGTCTTAGTCAGTCCAGATGATCATGTGACGTGCCCGTACCACCTCAGTTTGTGTCTTATCACTGAAGTCAGGAGGTCTTCATACGGCTCGATGGCGTTGACGATTCGGGTTTTCACTTCCTTATTGGTTATATGATCTTTGTACGAGATAACAAGGAGTTTGCGAAAGCATCTCATCTCCATTGCCTGTATCCTTCTTTCAATGTCTGCTGTTATTGGTCCATGTTTGGCATGCATCACAAAAATATTGACATGACCAGGGAACGCATCAGTCTGATCTTGGAGCCGATAGCGATATTCTTGTCGTTCCAGATGACTTTTAACTTGGTCATTGCAGCTGTGGTCTGGGCAATCCTGGAAAGTACTTCGGGCTTTGATACTTCATCTGATACTATAGCTCCCAGATATTTAAAGCTATGGACGGTCTCAAGTTTCTTGTTGTCTATGGTAATGTCAGTGCTGATGCCATTGGTATTGTTTGTCATCAACTGGGTTTTCTCTGCACTGATCTGCATGCCATACGCTGTGGAGGCCTCATCAAGATGTTTTATCAAGCTGACCAGCTCTTGCTCTTGCCCAGCTAGTCCGTCAATGCCGTCAGCAAAACGCAAGTTTGTGATTGTTCTACCTCCGATGCTGACTGTTCCCTCGTGGTCTTCAAGTGCGTCAGCCATTATTCTCTCTAAGAAGATGTTAAAGAGAGTGGGGAGAGCAGGCATCCTTGGCGTACTCCAACTGTGGCTCGGAACCATTCTCCTAATGTTCAACCTCACATGCTTACCCTTTTCAAAAAACATACAAGGGGGCGTGTACACACATAGGCGCACAAAAGTACATGTATTCACAAATACATTTTATGTATGCCCATGTGGGCATGTCAGCTGCCATGCCCACACCATCGCGCACAAGGATGTGCAAACATAAGTCACCAGCGCGTATCCCTTGGTCAATTATCTGCACTCGACCAAGACCAACAGGAAAGAATAGTGACCAAACACCAAGCCATCCATCCCTAAGCAACATACGGTCTCAACATAATGTAAACAATGAACATTTCCACAACGAGAGAAATGGCCGCAGCCTTCCTGCAGACTGTCAACACCCTACACATGAAATCAAGAAATCAGTATGACATCACATGCACATTCATTACATAGGACAAAATTTGCCCATCATCTATTTTTCAGTCACAAAGCACGACAATGGCAGTTCATCGTAAGAAAAAACATCATCATGAGTACGAATGAAGACTGAATCCAAATTCTTCTCTCACTACATCACACTCCCTACACACATTAAACACACATACATACAGACAGTTATACACGCGCATCCGCACACACATATACACACACGCGCGCGAGCGCACGTAGCACGCACACACACACACACACACACACACACACACACACACACACACACACACACACACACACACACACACACACACACACACACACACACACACACACACACACACACATTCACTCACTCACTCACACAGAGGATATACGTACCTACATAGTTTGTTTTTGTGTGTGTGTGTGTGTGTGTGTGTGTGGTGTGTGTGTGTGTGTGTGTGTGTGTGTGTGTGTGTGTGTGTGTGTGTGTGTGTGTGTGTGTGTGTGAGTGTGTGTGTGTGTGTGTGTGTGTGTGTGTGTTTGTCTGTGTGTGTGTGTGTTTTCCTTATTCCGTATCACTTACTGTGTTGGAATTCATGGCTCTTCTGAAGGCCTCATCGATATTCATGTGAAAGTTCGTTTTTATTGTCACTCCATTTTTCAATTATGCAAACACTCTGCCATTCACGGTCCACGATGCAGGAGTGGCAGAATGTTTATATGCTGCAGTGGACAGTTTATGATAATTATATACATATACCCGTTGTGATGGAACCAGCTGGTGCAGATTTCTCCTACGTTCCGTTCAGGTGTCTCAACAGGCGGCCAGCGTCATATTGCCATAACATTTTAAAGCAATTTCAATTTTTGAGGCATTCTGTCACACTGTTGGCAGCCAGATTTATTGTTGTTGTGAGTAACCGAAATGTGTTTATAGACGGTATTGCGCTTGTGAAAATGATCTGTGTCCTGACAATTTTTCAGTCTCTCTTTCTCTATCTCTATGTCTGTCTGTCTGTCTGTCTCTTGCTGTCTCTCGCTCTCTCTCTGTCTGTCTATCTTTTTTTCTCTCTCTCTGTGTGTCTCTTTGTCTCTGTCTGTCTGTCTGTTCTCTCTCTCTCTCTCTCTCTCTCTCTATATATATATATATATATATATATCTTTCTCTCTCTCTTTCTGTCTCTCTGTGTGTCTCTGCCTGTCTCTCCATCTCTCTCTCTGTGTCTCTTTCTCTGTCTCTCCGTATCTCTCTCTGTCTCTCTCTCTCTGTCTATCTGTCTGTCTGTCTGTCTGTCTGTCTGTCTGTCTGTCTCTCTCTCTCTCTTGTTCTTTCTTTCTCTCGCTCATTCGCTTTTGTCTCTCTTTCATTCTCTCAATCTAAAAAAAAATCGGTCCCATCCCTTGTCGTTTCACAAAGCGATGACCCACTTCTTATTGATTGGCTGCTAAACGCATGTGGCCTCTGGGTCAGAGGTGTCATCTTTAAGAAAACAAGATGGCCTCCTTGGGATGAGACGAGCGATGAGTTGTGGCGAAAGTAATTCGATAATTTTAGCATCCCCCAGAGCACAATTACCAGCCCATGTACCTTTGAATTTATGAGAATTAATTCTTTGGTTTTGGGGAAGGTGGTGGTGGAGAAGATTTGGTGCAGTAACAATCCTCCGCTCTGGTTGCTAGAGAGAGAGACAGAGAGAGACACAGAGAGACACAGAGAGATATTCGGACTTAAATATCGGTATTATTTATTGTAGGCCATAGCTCCACAGAGAGAGAGACAGACAGACAGAGAGACTCAGAGACACAGAGAGACACAGAGAGACACAGAGAGAGAGAGTGAGAGAGAGAGAGAGAGAGATAGACAGACAGACAGAGATTCGGACTTAGGTATTTCATTCATTGTAGGCCATATCTCCAGAGAGAGAGACAGAGACAGAAACAGAGAGAGAGAGAGAGAGAGAGAGAGAGAGAGAGAGAGAGAGAGAGAGAATTCAAATTTATGAGGTATGTGAACTAAGCAAAGAATGTGCTGGCGTACGTCTGGCCCTCTCCCAAACAGGGTCCATCACATATGAATCAACGTCAATATTTAAAGAAAATGTAAACTTTAGAATTAGAAGTTTTTATATTAAGCAGTTTAAGAGCGACAGAGGGAAAGAAAGAGATAGATAGATAGAGAGAGAGAGAGAGAGAGAGA
>JAPXFY010002420.1:0-27468 GCA_030674185.1 Monoplex corrugatus
AATGCTGCAATTATTCTGATGGCATCAGTTTAGTGTTCCTCAGGTCCTGTTCATCATCCTTCACTTTGCGCATTGTTTCTGTTTCTTTCCTTCTTACAAGACCTTGCCAGCGCACAGGGTTTTGTGCAGGCTTAAGGAATCTGCGTGATTTTGACTGGCCAATCTGGGTGGAGTGCATATGGAATTGTCCAGGCCAGATGAATCCCTCTTGCATGAACTCCAAACAAAGTCAGTTTGTTGACAAAACTTGCACGTTGTTTATCAAACATTTGACGCACATACCAATACTCTGTTCGCTGCCTGACCGGTTACTTGATTCTGCGACTTTTTAAAATCTGGTTTTGACCTCGGAATCCTCTGTGCTAAATACGTAGTAACCTTTGGCTATCTTTGCAACCGTGTTGTATTTCTCCCATTGCTGCAGACACCCCCTATTCAGTTTTTTACGCAATCTGTCTTAATCACCTTTAGAGTGTCATCTTTTCAGACACCGAATTGCACTGAAGAACCATTTACGTCAGCTTCTGTGTTGGTTGCTTAAAAACCATGTGGTGGGAAAACTGCGAATAGTTTTACTAACACTAGACAGCACAACATAGTATACTAACATTATGATATCACCCAAAGTATGCTGTCTTGTTGATCCTATAGTATTGATTCAATATGGTGAAGTAGATTTATATGATTGCTGTAAAACACATTCTTAATATGTGCAGACGAATCCGCTATCATAATCAGGATAAATATTGCACAATACTAGCTGCCTTTACAAAGAATTGTATGTAACTGATGTCTTATGTACTGGACGTAGAATGATACACCAAAAGAAAACAAATTCACTTTGGGCTGGAGGTGCCTTGAAACGATATAACCTATTTTAATACAACTAGTCGGATCGGACTTGGAAGGATCTTGTCAGAGAACGGACCCAGATTGACTGGTAATACAAAACATTTTGACAAACGATATCACATAATTGTGTTGACATAAAACCTTTAACTGGCTTGGTTTATTTCAATATTGTGGCCTGTACCTTTGTCAGTCAACAGTATCTTCTGTAAAACTTTCTCTGTGTGTATGTTGGGGGCGGGGGGAGGGTATACACCAGTTTTGAAGCACTGACAGATAAGCAGTATAAAACAGAAATGCAGTTTGTCCCTTTCCTGAAGCTATATTCATGACGAACAGGACAAGTTCCCCAGTTGACATGAGCAGTCCAATTTATTTATTTATTTGCCACTTCCTTTATGGGACTCAGCACCGTGGAAACCACGATCGTATTTATTACAAGAATAATATTTAATTGGTTCATTGACTCATTCCTGCTTAGGTATATACCACATGTTGATAACGTACGGTTAAAACAGTCTTGATATCCATCATATGTAGGACAAGATTACGAAGTTTGCCGCCTTGTCATTTGTTGGATTGGCGTTTCTGTGTGTATTTCGACATGTGTACGTGAAATGTACTAACCGTGTATAACATGGGCGTCTGTCTCTATCCTGTAGAATACGTTATGTTCCAAAGAAATTCTCACGACTTTGAGTAAGAATGGTGTTTACTCGTACTTCGAACCAGTTTTAAGTTTAAACACATTAAAAATGGCATTCCTGATGTGTGAAAATAATTGTTGTACTTATGTTGCAGTTCTTTATTCTTTTATGAAGCAGCCCACTTAACATGCGTCATCTGATATTGCATACTTTACATGGCAGTCTTTATAATGGATAACTAAGTTCCATATTAAAAAAAAATTAATATCTTAGTTATCAGCATGATACTGTTCACTTTTTGAAAGCATGTTTTGCTTGCACGATTTACTAAATATGATCAGTTCATGCAGATAATATACTTTCACGGACAGTAAAGTTGTTTTACTAATTGTTTTCACTATGATCAGTATGATGACGCTTTATAATCAGTATTATTATGCCCCATGATAACTCCTTTTAAATGTGATGATAATTATTTTGAATGGTCGGTTTTATACTGTGTTTGTGATCAAAGATAGGTGTAAAATGTTCACAAGGTTTGATCTCTAGTGTGATGACGTGCTGTTCTGAAATGTACCCATTAGTGTCTGAATTTCCCTACGATTTAACATATCATTTACTGAAATTGTTGTGTCTTTGCTCTTATTACTTTTCTTGTATTCCGCTAACTGTATTCAAGCCTACGGTTAGATGTTCTTGCATGTATTCTCTTTGTAGTGTGTGTGCGCATGTGTACGTGTGTGTATGCGCGCGCGCGCGCGCGCGCGTGTGTGTGTGAATACAAAAAAGAATGTTAGCCTGACAGTAAATGGTTCATGATCGTGATGAGGAGGGTGAGGAGGATGAGGATACGGGATTTATGTGTGCGTGTGCGCTTGCGTGTGAGTGTGCGCGTGAGTGCGTGTGTGTAGCCAATGCTTATATCATTGATAACATATTGTGATGTAAGTATATCATTGATAACATATTGTGATGTAAGCCTGTACATTTTTCTTGTATAGACAGATCCCAATAACTTGAGTTTAAAATGTATCGTGAAAGAGAGGTATGTTACAAGCAAAGTTTTGTTTTCATCATTATCTCTAACATTATGATAATCATACTACCGATATCATTTTGTATCGAATAACTATATCTTTAGAACTTGTGAACATACTGTGAGGTAGATACATATTGACGTGCTTTTACCATCGTAGTTTTGATTTGTGCAAGTGTCTATGACTAAGAGAGATAACCCTGCATAGTTTACTGGCGTGTTACTATTTACGAATTTTCACAGAAATGAAATTCTGGTTCTTATTATATGAAATGGCCTATTCAGGTATTTTCGTTAATAGTCAAAATATGGTTCCTGGTGTGTATATTAACGTTTCTTAATTTTTTAAATAACATTGTTTTTTCTTCACATGTAACATCAAAACATAAGTAACATGTGTATGTCCCAAAATGGGATACATGATTACAAGTAATAAAGAAACAGCAAAAATGGACACACAAACACATACACACACGACCGCACAAAAAACCAACAACAAAAACCAAACACAAAACAACAACAAGAAAACAACAACAACAACAGCAACAACAACAACAAGAAGACAAACAAAACAGAGCAGCAGGTCGAACATGAACGTAAATAAAATGACCAATGTAGTGCATTTATGTTGTCAATGTGAGCCATACCTTACAAAGATTAACCATGTTTTTAAACCATGTACAGCTACTTGTCGAAGTCTTGTCTTAGGGGTCAAGCATCGTAGAAGAAAACAGCCAGTTTGACTGATACTTCAAATAATTTTGTTTTAGTTTCAGCATGATGTTCCTCAGTTCTCTGACTGTATGGTCTCTTCTTTTATTCTATGTCTGTATTTAGGCTTTTCTCATTGTTGTTCCTAATGTTTGATTTGACTTGAAGCTGTGTTCTTTCAGTGAGCGGGGCAGTACGGAAGAGGAAAACATCAGGGGCATGCTGCACTACTACTTTGATGCCGTCATGCCGTTCCTGCAGGTAATCTTGTTGGGCAGATATGGTTCGGGTCGAGGGGGGAAGGGGACGGATCATTGGATCATCTCATTATTGGCTTATCTCTCTCATCATTCTAAATCAAAATATCATCGTCGTTATCGTCGTCGCCGGCGTCGTCGTCGTCTTCATCATCATCTTCATCATCATCTTCATCTTCATCATCATCATCATCGTCGTCGTCGTCGTCGTCGTCATCATCATCATCATCATCATCATCATCATCATCATCATCATCATCATCATCATCATCATCATCATCATCATCATCTTCCTCGTCATCATTGTAATTATCGTTGTTGTTGTCGTCATCCGGAGTATCTTTCTCTCCTGTCATTCTTTCTCCTGCGCTCGTATGTTTTTTAAGTTTTAGCTCAGAAATATCTTTATTATAGCATGGCCCGAAAAAAAAATGATGTGACATTTTAAGCGACGCATTCGTAATGACACTTCCTAGTTACCGGTTAACATTGATCTTGTCTGTTTCCCATATGTATGACAGACGTTTTCTCTCTCTCAACTACTGATATTTGTGTAACTATTGTTATTGGATATGCTAAAACATTTTGAACAATATTCGATTTTAAGAGAGAAACAAAGAAAGAAAACGAACAACACAAGCAGAAGAAATCAATGAACATTTGAGGACACGTTATCAATAACGTATTTTTGTCACTGATAACAAATAAGAACATAACAACAAGCAGGTACAAAGCAAATACAAACTGACATGGATTAGACGACTGCTAGCATATTGTTTTATCCTAATTGCATTAGTAAGTGTGTTTGTGTATGTGTGTGTATGTATGTGTGTGTGTGTGTGTGTGTGTGTGTGCAGATTTTCTGCAGAAGCTACTACCAGCCGGACAAAGACACGTATCCCAGTGAGCCAACCAAGTTGTCAACTCTCACACTCACGTTTGAGGTCAGTTGTGTTCGTTGTGGTGTACACATTTAGAAACGTGTCACCCGGGCCAGCATGTAGGATTTATGTTCAGGGTTTTTTCATCTGCAATGATCACTTTTGTTTTGTATCAAATGGCGTTAGCAGTGTAGCCTTGTGGAACGGATTATGAAAGTACTGCGTGGCCTTATTAACCCTTTGACTCCCGCATTCCATCCACCGACTGCAAAAACTTAACCCTTTGACATCCTCACCCTACCCACCAGCAGGAAGCTGGTGGATGGGATGAAGGAATCAAAGGATTAAGAGTTTGCTTTGCTAGCACTGTTGACAATGTAGGGTGCTAGTGGACAAGGTGCGGGAGTCACAGGGTTAGACAAACTGGAACTGTGTGCAGGATTATGTAATCTGCATTGATTGTTTTTTTGTACATCTGCATTGAATATTTTTGTATCTCCTGGCATAAACAGTATATCTTAAGGAATGTAAAGTGTGTGCACAGCGTTACCTTCATAAACAAACCGGAACTGTTTGTCTGAAGCTCTATTTCCTTGGAGGTTGATTGCAGATCATATGAGATGCAGCCAATGTTCTGAAAGTGATCTGTAGAAAATATTTCTAGGTTTTTAAACATTCCTCAAAAAGTGCTGTTCACACACTATGCTTACACAATATTGATTTTAGGCAATTTTTTTCGGTCCGTGTGATCTTGACACGTACATCACAACTTCTAAATTTTTGCATTTGCGACTCATCGGCGATCCTCACTTTTAACCAGTATTTGGTTAAGACCAGTATCAGAAACAATTAATCTTGCTATCTCTTTTTTGTTACAATCCCACAGAGACACAGACAGACACAGACAAAAAACAGACCGACCAACAGACACAAACAGACACAGACAGACAAACAGAGACAGACACAGACAGACAAGACAGCTACACACAGACACAGCCTTGTCCGGTCGATATGAAACAATTTTTTTCATTAAAAGGAAATTGACCAAAACATCCCATCGCAATATGTCCTTCTGTTTTAGAAATTCATGGATGCCATTGCTCCGCTGATCTCCATAGAACGTCAGCTGAAGAATCTTGTGACCAGTATGACGTCACTTATCACTGCTTCTAGTGCCATCCCCCTCAACGTGAGTCATATCTTCCTTTTCTTTCCATGTCTGTCTATTCTCTGCCAGTGTCAGACTTCTGATTCTGAAACTCTGCCATTCTCTCTGTTTGTCATAATCGTTGATGCTTTTTTTTATGTGTCAGTTCTTATTTGTTTAGATCTACCTCTGTCTCTCTGTATGTGCGCCTATGCTCTATCACCTCGCTCGATGTCTGTCTCTCTTTTAGTGTGTGCGCGCGCGTGTGTGTGTGTGTGTATGTATGTGTATGTGTGTGTCTCTGTGTATGTGTGCGTGTGTGTATCTGTGTGTGTATTTGTGTGTGTGTATATGTGTGTATGTGTTTGTGTGTATGTGTATGTGTATGTATGTATGTGTATGTGCCTCTGTGTATGTGTTCGTGTGTGTATGTACAGTATGTGTGTATTTGTGTGCGTATTTGTGTGTATTTGTGTGTGTGTGGTCGATTGGCTGTGCGTGCACTTATATGTGTGCGCTGCAATACACATCACGGTTGTGCTTCTGCAACTTCTACGTACATACTTATCACTAATCATTCAACATATATTGTGTTTTTTTCTCCAGAAAATGGAAGAATTCCATCACAAGTACGGAGGTGGCACAGGGACACAAGATGTTCGTAGTGACGCCAGAAAGGTGAGGACATAAAACTGAAATAAGTAAACACGCTCTTTGTAGGATAGAATCGTTGGTTGATAAGGTCTGGTTGGCGTAGAGATAAAGGTCGAATCTTCCAGTCTGTCTGTATAACTTCGAGTTTGGCTTCAGAAAAAGATTGGTGAGGGTGGCTTCCAGACCAACCAGCTTTTAATTGATACCTGCATCTGCTCGGTCTTGGGTAAGATAGAACAGCGGGGATGATGAGGTGGGCACTGCTCTCCTTTGCTGTTCCTGAAAATGTTGAGTTTTTTTTTTCCCTTTTTTTAAATCTGCCATACAAATCCCAGTGGAAAAATGACAACTTTTCCCATTTTCGTGATCATCGGTTGATAATATATACCTGCTTGGAAATGACAACAGATGAATACACGCATAACATTTCGAATGTCATTATGTAATAATGTATCTAACAGGATATGAAAATAATGACAACATGATTATGCAAGTGTTTATTTTATACCCTTCGGAATAACAACGTTATACAATAACATACCTGCTGGTATGATTCTCTCACTCGGTCCATATAATAAATTAGATTTATATAAAAAAATTACAGATTTGTAAAAAAGAAAAAAATAATAAAATCGAGGAAGCCAGCTTTAAGTGGCCTAAGTGGCCCTTCTTTTAATCAAACATTTTGCTTCTATCGCATTATTATTGATGAACAAAAGTCAAACCTCCTTTATTTGTTGATAAATTTTGTAGTCGTATTGAACTGTCTTTTGTTTTTCGTTTTGTTTTTCAATGGTCGTCGTTGTTGATAATTTGTTAATGAGCACACTAGCTTTGTTTGTTGCTGCTAAAGTGCTTCTTTGTTGTTGTTATGGGTCTGTTCTTTCACTGTTAATCTGATAAATGGATTTTTTTCTGTCATGATTCTTTTAGATGATTCTGTATTGGCGAATATTTACTACTTTCTTGTTGTAGACATACGAGGAGTACTACTCCACGGAGGAGGACATTAACGGCAAACTGAACGTCTTCTCCGTCAACATGCAGCTGGCCTATGGGGGAGTGAACAATGTGCATGCACAGATAGGATTCCCCAGTCAGGCCGGTGAGTGATGTTGTGTAGACTGGCTTCTTGTTTTCAAGGTGTTATATCCTTGCTTGCTCTGGGTTCCAGAATCTCATGGTCTAATTCATATTCATTCATATTTATATTTATTCCTTTTGTCACAGTAGATTTACCATATGGAACTCGGGCTACTGTTCTCCCCCCTCTGCCCCCCTCCCCCCCCTCCCCCCCGTGGGGATGCCAGGGACTCTTTCGGTATAAATAGTATTCGTACCTGCTGGAAATTCTGTGCTAGGAAGTTCCTGTTTTCTGTCACTGTCTTTGTTTCAGCCTTGTTGTTTTGCTTTCTGTCATTTCTTCCTATCATTGTCTGCCTTGCTGGTCCATTCACCTGTATGTGTTCGATAAAGTCTTACGTACTGTTTCTTAGAATTTGATAATTGGGTACATATGTTGCGTGCATTTTTGGCTCTAGAGATATGAGATATGCGGAAGCAATTTTAGGTAATTTAGATCCGTTTTTATATATGTTTTAGTGTTATGTTTAAATTCGTATTCAGGTATGTTTTTTTAAATCGCATGTGTGATGAATTGGACTGAATGGTCAACGCCAGGGGCATCTTCTTAGACTATGTGCGCGAATGCATTGACATGTGTACTTCGTTTTCTTTTCTTTTTTCTTCCTGTTGAAGTATTGTGTATGTTTTGAACTGGTTATAGCCCTGATATGGCTCTACGGCAGTCGGCTGGGCTATAAACAACAATAAAAACAACAAAAACTCCTTTTTGAGAGCGCGTCACTGCAATGCAACACCACCCAATTTTCTTTACCAAGACTTGAGAAAGGCCAGGAGGCTAATTGGCCTTTAAGGGGAGGGACCTGGGAAATCAACCTATCTCTCTAACATTTTATACCACGGTAGCCGGGCGAGTGCCCTGCTTTTCACGATTTTCAACTGCTGTGAGATCGATAGCGTGCGCGGGCAAGAAAGCATACGGATCCGATTTGTTTTTCGTCCCCTTCTGAAGGACTAGACGTTCAGTTCAATTTTCTGGTCAAACTGAGGAGAAAAGTAGAGGCTTCAACGGGGAACGAACACTGGATCCTCGAGTTTAGCTATTGGCGGATGAACATCTGAACTATTCTGCCACTTCCGAATGAGTTCCTCTGTTGTGGGCTGTCTAAAGCGTTTGTTCAGAGATTGGATTGAATGTCGAGTTCAGTCCAAGCCTGCCATGTAAAAACTTGTCTCTTCGCTATTCATTTTAATTTGCTAGTCATGAATGTGGTGTCAGCTTACTGTTTCCTCTTCTCTGTCCTCCTTCCCATTTCAAGACCTCACCAGCGGGTAGGGCTCCAGGAGTCTGCCGGATAATTGCAGCTAGATCTGAATGGAGCGCATAATGGAACTTTCCAAATGCAGTGAATCTTTAAAGAGCATTATTTTGCCACATATTTTTAATTTTGTTAGTGAGAAGATATGATGTGTGTATCCGTGTGTGTGTGTGTGTGTGTGTGTGTGTGTGTGTGTGTGTGTGTGTGTGTGTGTGTGTGTGTGTGTGTGTGTGTGTGTGTGTGTTTTTGAGTGTATGTACGTGTGTGTGTGTCTTTGTTTGTGTGTGTTTGTGTATATGTATGTGTGCGTGCGCGCGAGCGCGTGCGCGTGTGTGTGTGTGTGCGCACGCGCGCGCAAGTACGTGTGGCTTTTACTCCGACTGAACGTTTAAAACAGAGTCATCTTATGCTTAAATGCGACTGTATTGTAAACGATGGCTTTGTACGTTATTTTATGTTTTTTGTCATTGATAATGTTGTTGAGTCTATTCATGCTGTTTTCGTTTGTGTTTGTTTACGCATATACGTGATAGTGTACATGTGTGCGTGAATGTGCGTGTGTGTAGGAGTTTACATGCATGTGTGTGCGGGCAAGTGTATGCCTGTGTGAAACAGTATCAGCATTACACGTTTCAGTTGTTTTATTAAACTTTGGGGAAGTAGAATCATCTTGGATAAGTACAGTTATCTTGTAGGCCTATTATCTCTTTTTAACTTAGATAAATAGCCAGAGACAGAATGACGCAGATCGAGAGGAGAGAAACGTTCTTAGCCATTTATATTGTGAGATTTTGTGTTCTGTTCCATTTTTTGCGATTTGTCTAAAATGAAAAAAAAAAAAAGAAATCCAGCTAAAAACTGGATGTTTTAGTTAAGTCGGTATCGAAGTCGTTATGTGTGTAGAGAATTTTTCATTTGCCAGTTTTCAATTTACACAGAAAGTGCCGAAGTATCCAAATCCCTTATTACTCATTTCCCTATCACTGTATGACCTTTAGCCTGCAGAATTCCAAGACCTAGAAAACGGATGGTGTTTGTCTGTAGGAGGTTTATGGTATTTGTCAAAATTACTTACGTCGCCATCACATGATAGATCAGATCTTATACAACGTATTTGGATTCATCCCTCTGACATAACGGGTTTAGAATCATCTGTTTTGTATGACCTGCTTAGAATTATGCGTCTAACACATGGCGTATTTGGAATCATATGTCTGACATAACGTACTTGGAATTATCTGACATAACATAATTGGTATAACTCCTCTGATATAATGTGTTTGGAATCGTGTCTGATATAATGTGTTTGGAATCGTGTCTGATATAATGTGTTTGGAATCATGTCTGACATAATGTGTTTGGAATCATGTCTGACATAATGTGTTTGGAATCGTGTCTGATATAATGTGTTTGGAATCGTGTCTGATATAATGTGTTTGGAATCGTGTCTGATATAATGTGTTTGGAATCGTGTCTGATATAATGTGTTTGGAATCGTGTCTGACATAATGTATTTTGAATCATGTCTGACATAATGTATTTTGAATCATGTCTGACATAATGTATTTTGAATCATGTCTGACATAATGTATTTTGAATCATGTCTGACATAATATGTTTGGAATCGTGTCTGACATAATGTATTTTGAATCATGTCTGACATAATATGTTTGGAATCGTGTCTGACATAATGTATTTTGAATCATGTCTGACATAATGTATTTGGAATCATGTCTGACATAATGTATTTGGAATCATGTCTGACATAATGTATTTGGAATCATGTCTGACATAATGTATTTGGAATCATGTCTGACATAATGTATTTTGAATCATGTCTGACATAATGTATTTTGAATCATGTCTGACATAATGTATTTTGAATCGTGTCTGACATAATGTGTTTGGAATCGTGTCTGACATAATGTGTTTGGAATCATGTCTGACATAATGTGTTTGGAATCATGTCTGACATAATGTGTTTGGAATCATGTCTGACATAATGTATTTGGAATCATGTCTGACATAATGTGTTTGGAATCATGTCTGACATAATGTATTTGGAATCATGTCTGACATAATGTGTTTGGAATCATGTCTGACATAATGTATTTGGAATCATGTCTGACATAATGTATTTGGAATCATGTCTGACATAATGTGTTTGGAATCATGTCTGACATAATGTATTTGGAATAATTCGGTGATTTTTATTTGAACAAACTGTCATTGAAAGCTTTTTCTTTCTTTTTTTTTTGTCAGAATATTCCGAGATGGGTGGAGATGAGGAATTACCGTTGGGCCAGGAATTCCAGGAACATCTCAAGTGTTTCATCAACGACAAAGCCAAGGATCCCAAGGTCAAGTACGGCATGGCACAGAAACTGGTCAAACAGCTCGAGTAAGTTACGATTTATAGCTGGTGTCAAAATGTACACTACAGAAAATAGACATCTAAAGCTGGGGTCACAGTTATTCTAAAAACTAGGCAAAACACTCGAGTAAATTTGTAGTCCACTAAAGATGATGTTTTAGTACACGGTAGAGTGAAACAGCTAGTGTAAGTTAATGTGTAAGTGTAGTGCCACGCTGCCTGGCACAGAGCACATATCAAAATGAGGTGTCTGACAATATGTAAAATAACTTGTTAGACAACTGGAAGCATGTGTCGAACAACATGGCAAAGAAAGACCAAATTGTCGAGTTAGCGTGCAGTCGAAATTAAACTGGTGCCACACTACACATCAGAAAGGAAACACCAAAGGATAACGTCACATAACGTTTCATAAAAATTAGTGGAACAGCTAGTGCCACTCTATAGCGTCAAAAAGTATACACTTAAAGTAGAGTCATGTAACATTTCATACATATTAACCAAACAGCTCATGCCACACTGAACTGTAGGAAGTGTACACCTAATGCAGGTGTCACAGAATATTTATACATATAAGTCAGACATTTCGAGTAAGCGTAGTCTGGGGGCTGATCTTGCAGATGATATGATAAAGTCCTGTGTGCATTACGCGCACGGCGTAACTGAAAGACCTCAGGGCAATAAAGGGGCCGTCCCTTATAAACTTCTCTACAAAAGTCGGCTTTCATAGGTTACACAGAAATACAAACATACAGAAGAAAATGTGTGGCCCTGCATTGCGGCAAGGGAGAGCAGTACGAATTTTACAGAATAAATTCATTGTGGCCAAACAAAAAACAACAATCCACCGAAAAAGTACAAAGACGAAAATTATATGAATCACAGTAATCAAAACCTGAGGCTCTACACAGCGGCAAGGTTTTCTCTCCAGGTAGAGCAGTGCAAATCTTACATAGTAAATTCATTGTGGCCAAATAAAAGCAACAATCCCCCCCAAAAAATTACAAAGACAAAAACTATATGAATCACAGTATTCAAAACGTGAGGCTCTACTCTCCGGCAAGGTTTTCTGTCCAGGTAGAGCAGTGCGAATCTCACATAGTAAATTCACTGTGGCCAAACAACAACAACAATCCCCCAAAAGACAAAAACTATATGAATCACAGTATTCAAAACTTGAGGCTCTACACAGCGGCAAGGTTTTCTCTCCAGGTAGAGCAGTGCGAATTTCACATAGTAAATTCATTGTGCCAAAAAAACAACAACAATCCCCTGAAAATTATAAAGACGAAAACTATATGAATCACAGTGTTCGAAATTTGAGGCTCACTATTTTGAATTGATTGCAGAATATCACAAAGTCTTCAGGGACTGTCGGAAGAAGAGAAGATCGAGCAGCTGGAACTGGACGTCAAGTGTTTACAGCTCATGCGTGGCCTCATCCACAATGAGATAATCAAACTGCCCAACGACTGGGAACTCAATTTGACATCCTGCAAAAAGCAAGTTTGTGTGTGTGTGTGTGTGTGTGTGTGTGTGTGTGTGTGTGTGTGTGTGTGTGTGTGCCTGCGTGTGTGTGTGTGTGTGCGTGTGTATGTGTGTGCATGAGAGAGAGAGAGAGAGAGAGAGAGATCATGTGTGTATGTGTGAGAGGGAGGGAGAGGGAGAGAGAGAGAACGAGAGAGAGAGAGAGAGAGAGAGAGAGAGACAGAGAGAGAGAGTATGGGTGTGTATGTGTGATAAAGAAAGAGGAGGTGTGTGCCTGTATAAGTGTGTATGCGAGAGAGAGAGAGAGAGAAAAGAGAAAGAGAGAGAGAGAGAGAGAGAGAGAGAGAGAGAGAGAGAGAGAGAGAGAGAGAATGTGTGTGTGTGTGCACATGCATTTCATAACTACTGAAAATTTAAATGTGACTGCAGAAACATTCTTGAAAAAAAAAATACTGTATGAGTCTTCCAAGAATAAAGAAACCAATTGTTTGCACCTACAGACAGCTAATAAATGAATCAATTGTTTGTACACACAGACAACTCAGGCAGATAGAAAACGTACAGACAGCTCTGGACTCGTACGATGTGGTGGTTAGTGTGCTGGGCCATCTATCCCGACCCCAAGACGATCTGGTCAGAGAACTTCTGGCCTTCATGGCTGCTCTTCTATTCAGCGGAAACGAGGACGTACAGGTACGGAGAGGGAAGGGAGGACAGAAAGAAAGATAGAGAATTCCAGAAAAAAATGACATAAGGACCGCTGGTCTTTATACGAAGGGTTTGACACTCTACTTGCATACTCGATGTGAATTATTTGTTGCACATGAACAAAGGACATAAGAATCAAAACGGTAAAGTAAACAGTTACCACGTGAATTATCTAAGATACTGAAATTAACATTCCGCATTATACCGTAAAACTGTAATACATGCGCTTTTGAAAAACAGGACTCTGAAGAACTCAGACATTTTTCTCACATCGGTTTTAGTCCACATTACAAACATGAGAGGAGATAGAGAGAGAGATAAAAAGATAGATAGATAGATAGATAGATAGATAGATAGATAGATAGATAGAGAGAGCGAGAGAGAGAGAGAGGGGGGCAGATAGAAGGGGAGAGAGAGAGAGAGGGAGGGAGGGAGAGAGAGAGAGAGAGAGAGAGAGAGAGAGAGAGAGAGAGAGAGAGAGACGATGAAGATGGATGATAATGCAAACTGTTCAGTGGCATGACACAGTGGGTACCTGAAAACATCTGCCATTGCTGATTCTGTGCATATGTGAGTGTGTGTGTGTGCGTGCGTGTGTGTGTGTGTGTGTGTGTATGTGTGTGTGTGTGTGTTTGTGTACGTGTGTGCGTATGTGTGTGTATATGTGTGTGTATGTGTGTGTGTGTGTATGTGTGTGCGTGCGTAGTTTGCAGACATTAAGAAATAACTTTGTTAGTATTCTGAAAACCATTTCGATCTCGTGAACTGGGTTCATCCCATGTTCGCGAGATCTGAGTAGAGATTCACGCAGACAGCATTAGAGCGCTGACGAAGATGGCGAGAACGCCATCGAAAGCTACGGAACTGTGAGTAGCGATTTTTTACACTGTTGGGAGACCTTGTTCTTCAAAAATTGGTAGCATTACATTTTTAAACACTATTTTGATTTGTTTTGGCTGTAATTTATACAAGCACGGACGTCCTTGTTGTGTGTCTACAGAAAAGTATGTTCGGCTACTTCACTGGCACTCGGGAGGAGACTTTCTTCTTCGCTGTCAAAAGCCGTATGCAGCTGTCGGCTCTAGCGACCAGGAGAAGTGAGTTCAGAATACATATTTCTGTCTCTTTGAACTGACAGTTCTGTTCTTTGTAAACCGTCAGGTTGCGCATTACAATATAAAATAGACAAAGAGGAATAGACACAAAACAAAATGACGTAAAAGGTATTTGGCGATGTAACGCTACAAACTTATTACGCTAAGATAAATCAATAACAACCCAGTAACAACAAGAACAACAGCAATACTACTACTACTGCTGTTACTACTGCTGCTGCTGCTGCTGCTACTACCATTACTACTACTACTACTACTAACAATGATAACAATAGTAATCATGAGAACAACAGCAACAACAACAACAACAGCAACAACAACGACAACAATAATAATGATACTACTACTACTACTACTACTACTGATGATGATCATGATGATGATGATGATACTACTACTACTGTTACTACTAATACTTATACTACTACTACTACTACTACTATTACTACTACAACTGCTAATGATGATGATGATGTAAACAAAATAACAATAAATCCATCGGTCTATTTATCCATATGTACATATACATAACCAGCATTTTACATCATTTTATTCTGTCATGCTGGACTGTTGTGAATATTGCTAAGGCCTTAGAATCAATATTGTTCTGAATGTTACTAAGGCCTTAGAATCAATATTGTTCTGAATGTTACTAAGGCCTTAGAATCAATATTGTTCTGAATGTTACTAAGGCCTTAGAATCAATATTGTTCTGAATGTTACTAAGGCCTTAGAATCAATATTGTTCTGAATGTTACTAAGGCCTTAGAATCAATATTGCTCTGAATGTTACTAAGGCCTTAGAATCAATATTGTTCTGAATGTTACTAAGGCCTTAGAATCAATATTGTTCTGAATGTTACTAAGGCCTTAGAACCAATCCTGTGGGTTCATATCCCAACTGAGCGTACCTCCAGTCGTCGTATCCAGGATGACAGATAAGTCGGTGGACTTGTGCACACAGTTTGAGATTGTTGTTGGCGTACTTCTTACACTTCAAGATCTTAGATCGTCCCAAAACATGATTCTGTAATTAGAATTAGATAGGAATTTTTTTGTCATTATTTTTTTGTCACGGCTTAATTTTTCAGCTTTAAGTGTGGGAAGAACAACTCATCATTATACGACGCGGCCCGGCGCCATTTACTTTGCCTTTCATTTTCTTCATGCTGTATTTTAATATTGTTAACCTCTGAGAGTAGATTTTCTGGGCAGTTTTATCAGGAACATTTTTTTTTATCGTCGATTATTTTACGTGTGCTGGATGCACGCTACCCACATCCATTTATCTTTCCTATAAAAGGACTAGCACTTAATCTCACTCAAAATTTCAAAACATCTAACGGAGAGTGAGAATTCATGTCCTGCCGGGCTTAAAGCCAAACGTCTGGCTTCTCTTGCCGCATTCAATAAATGGGATGGTTGAGATTCTCTGTCAAGTCAGGACTCGAACTCTAGATCTTTAGCCGCTGTTGCTTCTCCATTGAGCATCTTAACCGTTGGGCTACTCTCCCACGTCTTAATTTCATCATGGATAACGAACTGTTTTGATTCTGAATATTGTTGTTGTGGTGTTCTGTCAGACGTTTGCTTCACGCCATGCACATGGCCAAGGTGGAGGAGTTGGTGGCACAGGCCAAGGCCTTGCAGAAAGCCATGAAGGAGGGCAAAGCCGGGCTGGTGTGAGTATCTTGATGTTTTGCTTATGTGTGTGTTTTTGTGTTTTTGTGTATGTGCGTGTGTATGTGTGTATGTCTGTGGTTTTGTGTGTGTATGTGTGTATGTGTGTGTGTATGTCTGTGTTTTGTGTGTGTATGTGTGTATGTTTGTGTTTTGTGTGTGTATGTGTGTGTGTATGAGAGAGAGAGAGAGAGAGAGAGAGAGAGACAGACAGACAGACACACAGACACAGACACAGACAGACAGAGAGAGAGAGAGAGAGAGAGAGAGAGAGAGAGAGAGAGAGAGAGAGAGAGAGAGAGAGAGAGAGAGAGAGAGAGAATTCAAGTTGCATTTAGTTTTCTTTCAAAACTGTGTTTATTTTTCATTTCTCAGACTTAAGTAGTTGTTTTTCTTCACATGCCACTGCAGTGTTTTATGCTCAGTTTTTGTCGCAGTCGTAGGACTTATGTGTCGTAAGAATGTTTGTGTATACTGTCTTGTTGTAATGGCTATTGTGTGGTTTTATTCTTGTTTCTTCTTTTATTTGTGATGAGTCTTGCGTAGTTTTAATTTGGTGTTATCTCTTACTATGATGAGTCTTGTGTCGTTTTAGTCTGGTGTTATCTGTTACTTGTGATTAGTATTGATTGCGAATGAAACCTGACTCTTTCATTGTTATATTTCCACAGGAAGCCTTCATGGCGGCACAGTTGGGCTCCATGTTTTCCATGGCTAAAAGATCTCGCACCAGTCTCAACAGGTCGAAACGGAACATGGTCAGTATTTAATTCTTTGGGTTGATGATCGTGTTATTTTCTAAGATGGAATTCTGTAAAAATCCAGACAGCAAATGAGAGACATAGTGACTTCTGTTCTATTAATCCAATGTATTATTTCTCTATAGCTGATGTTTGTGTCTTCTAATGAACTAGTAATAAGTTGAACGTATAGTCTTTGATACTAAAGTTGCAGTCTTCATATATTCTTTAATGAGGTTGCAAATGCATGATAACATTGTTATTTTACTTTCTCTTTTTTCTATTCATATTTTACTTTTTTCTTTTTTCTTGTTCATATTTGTAAAATTCTTAATGTAGCGGTCTTGTTAACTTGCTTTTACTGCTTTGTTTGTTTGCTTGGTCAAGTTGATGTCAAATCTGTATGTCATTGTTGTTATCTGATGTAGTAAATAGTTATAGGATTTTATATGTATCATGTTTGTATTAACTTTTACATTTTCAGACAATTATTGCAAGCCCTCATAAGCACATCTGAGTTGATTTTCTGCCTTGTCATCCATGCATTCTGTGTGTGTGTGTGTGTGTGTGTGTGTGCGTGTGTGTGTGTGTGTGTGTGTGTGTGTGTGTGTGTGTGTGTGTGTGTGTGTGTGTGTGTGTGTGTGTGTGTGTGTGTGGTGTATGTGTGTGTGTGTGTGTGCGTGAGAGAGAAAGAGTGTATGTGTGCGCACACTCATAAACACACACACACACACACACACACACACACACACACACACACACACACACACACACACACACACACTAAATATACAAATAGACAAATACCCATTCCATTATGGTTTTCATGCTTAACGCTTTTGTTTCATGTGGTCTGATTTAATTTTTTACGGTACTTTCACAGAGAGGGTCTCGGCTGTCAGTGAACAGGAGCTCCCTCATGCCCTCCTCTGGGTCCAAGGGAGGAGGAAAGATGGGCAGCAGTCTGGCAATACCTGGTTCACATATGCTGCAGCCAAACGGCAGCATGCTGATACCGGGAGAAAAGCTCCCTAGCAAGCCCCCTGGGAAACCCAAGAAGACTGCGGAGGTGGCTCCGGCCACTGATGCTGATATGCCGGAAATTAAGTTGGATGTCAGTGAGAAGAAGAGGAGGAGGAGAGAGAGAGAGAGAGAGAGAGAGAGAGAGAGAGAGAGAGAGAGAGAGAGAGAGAGAGAGAGAGAGAGAGAGAGAGGAAATGCATAATCCAACCTTAGTATTGTACGTAAAAGAAAAACACATGATTAGTGTATGAAGAATTAAGACAAAAATTGATACAAGTATACGGTGTCCTTGAAATGCATAGTCTTGTACTAGTGTGGTGTATGAAATATTTTTATGTTTATATGATGAAAAATTACCGCAAAATTGAAGAAAGGAGGAAAAAGGAAAAAGAGGAAAAAGACACATTCACACTGATTTATCATGAAAGAGAACAACAGATGTCAAGAAAATTACGCACGCACGCACTTACACACACACACACACACAAACGCGGACACACACACACACGCACACACACGCGGACACACACAGGTACACACACACGCACACACACATAATACATATTAAAGAAAATGTACAGAAAAGAAAAAAGACACACAAAGACACATGCACACGGCATACACACAGATACACACACACATACATACACACACACACACACACACACACGCACGCACGCACGCACGCACGCACGCACGCACGCACGCACACACACACACACACACACACACACACACACACACACACACACACACAGCATATAATAAAATGAAAATATACAGAAAAGAAAGAAGAGTAGAAGAAAAAAAATCAAAATTAGATTTGAAAAACAAAACAAAAGAAAAGAATCCCCCCCAACCCCCCCCCAAAAAAAACAAACCCCCCCCCCCCAAAAACAAACAAAAAAAAGCAAAAAAACAAAACAAAAAACAACCAAATAAAATCAAGCAGAAGAAAGAAATGAAACAAAATAAAAATATGTAAAAAAAAAAAAATATAAAAAGTTGGATGTGAGCAGTGAAGGTAAACGTAAAACTTAAGTTGTGGTACAGTCTATGATTATAGGGTATTTAAGGAGTACCAGACCTGAAACCAGAATTAAGATTTAAGTACCAGATCTGAAATCAGAATTGGGATTTAGATTTGGTTTTAGAGGAAATCATCAAATTTAGATTACTGCATATACCCTCACAAAAAAAAAAAAAAAAAAAAAAAAAAAAAATCAGAACGCGACTGGGAAGAAATAGAATTCAAACTTTGAACTGCAATGGTATTGTGGCTGCACTCCAGGTACAATCAAAACTGTGTGTTTGTAAATTGCAGGAGATTGACGAAGAAGAGATGACGGAACTGACAGAGTCAGCCGTGGCTATGTCAGAGGAACTCGAGTTCAAGGATGACGGTTACATCGAGCTGGTTTTGAGAGTCCTGGGTCTCATGTGTGATAATCAGCATAAAGGACTGCAAGTAAGTCTGCGAAGGGAGCGAGAATGAGAGAGAGAGAGAGAGAGAGAGAGAGAGAGAGAGAGAGAGAGAGAGAGAGAGAGAGAGAGAGAGAGCGCTTGGTGTATGTGTATGTACGTGTGTGTGTGTGCATACAAATATTTCTGTTAGTAGATGGGGTATTTTAGAATAACGTACCTACATGTTGAAGAACCACCATCTCTACACATTGGAGACTACGACCTCAATACTGTCCACCAAGTTCAGTACTTGGGGTCCACCATAAGTGACAACCTCTCTCTGGATGCCGAAATCGGCGCCAGAATTGCGAAGGCCTCATCTGTTATGGCTAAACTGAACAAGCGGGTCTGGTCCAACAGCAGTCTCACTGCGAACACCAAAATGCAGGTGTACAGAGCATGTGTGTTGAGCACACTACTCTACTCAAGTGAAGCCTGGACCACATACGCCAGCCAAGAAAAGAGGCTCAACATTTTCCATCTCCGCTGCTTGCGACGCATCCTCGGCATCCAATGGCAAGACAAGGTGACCAACACAGAGGTCCTCCGTCGTGCGGGCCTACAGACCATCTTTGCCTTTCTAAGCCAACGCCGACTACGCTGGCTTGGCCATGTGCGTCGAATGGAGGATGGACGCATACCTAAAGACGTTCTCTACGGCGAACTGGCAAACCGGAAGCGAACTCCAGGACGCCCCACAGCTACGCTTTGTAGACGCATGCAAAAGGGACCTTAGAAGCTCAGGGATTGACCCAGGCTCTTGGGAGACTTTGGCGGAAGACAGGGCAGCGTGGCGGACAGCCGTTCAGCAAGGCGTTGTGAATGCGGAGAGGAGGAGAGCAGAAAGCGCAGATGAGAAAAGGGCTCTTCGCAAGCAACGTTCCAGAAACCAGACAATAGCGACTCAGTTTGTATGTGGCAGATGTGACAGAGATTGCCACTCAAGAATCGGCCTGCACAACCACAGCAGAAAGTGCACGTCATGACCACAACGCCTCCTGGTGCAGACTATCATCTCCTGAGATGTAAAGAGGCCGACGACCTACATGTTCCGTGCACATTTTTATACTATAGACTTTATACACATAATTCAAAACTAAAATTTATATGCACAGTTCATCCCTGTATTGTGTATACTCATCATTCATATCCACTTCAGGACTACCTGAGGGAGCAACCAGACAACATCAAGTCGGTGAACCTGGTGGCAGAGACTACCCGCTTCCTCAACATCCTCTATGGCAACGTGAACAACAAGACAGCGCCACTCATCATTCAGCTGTTTGACACTCTGGTCGAGTTCACCTCGGTGAGTGAGCCAACATTTCACACCAGCTTGCTGGTTTGCCCATTTGACAAGAACTGGGGGAGGGGGGGAGGGCGGTCTTTCTGACATGTGAAATAAATTTATACTGAGTTGGCAGTTGTGGCGTGATTCAGACCTCTATTTATTTACTTAAATTTATATATCTGTTCTTTAAAGATAGGATACACATATGCACACGTCATTTACCTGTAACCAAGATTGTTCCAATGATAGGCTGATACAATATGAGTATGAAAATATTGACTAGGTAAAACATAGGCTAGGTAGGACCTCAGAACCCGGCCAGCTCATGGGTCTATGTGCAGGCTTAGGACTTGTGCCATGATCATCATACACATAGCACCTGTGACTTTAGTGCATATATGGAATTCGTTCCGAGCGTGGAGACATTGTATTGAGAAACTGAAACTGAAACTGAAACTGAAACTTTAACAAGAGCCGTGGACGAAAGGTCTGATTTGTATTGATATTGGGCAAAATGGAACTTCTCATGTCATATGTGTTGTCTTTTTTCGAGCAATTTTCAAACCTAAAACGAAGATACATGTGTGTTTTTAGGGCAATTTCCACAACCAGGCCATTGTGTTTGACAACAAAGTATGTGAATACGTCAACCACATGCTGAGAGTGGGGACGTTCAAGGGATGCAGCTTGGAACAGGTATTGATCTTTGGCTCTTTTGCGTATGTAACGAGGGATCGTTACTCTGCTGTGGTGAGAAACATGTACATATAATAAATAAATAAATAAATATATATATATGTATATATATATATATATATAAATAATATATAATATATATATATATATAATATATATATATATATATATATATATATAGAGAGAGAGAGAGAGAGAGAGAGAGATTATACATATACATATATGTATATATGTATTTATGAGGACATGTGTATGTATGTATGTATGTATGTATGTATGTATGTATGTATGTATGCATCTATCTATCGGTGTATGCATGTATGTATATTGATAGATATATAGATAGATCGATAGATAGATAGATACACACACACACACACACACACACACACACACACACACACACACACACATATATAACACATATATATATATATATATACATGTATATATAATATATATATATATATACATATGTATATATATATATATATATATATATATATATACATATATATATATATATATATATAATATATATATATATATAATATATATATATATATATATATACATATATATATATATATATATATATATATATATATATATATATACAGAGACAGACAGAGACAGAGAGACAGACAGAGAGACAGAGACAGAGAGACAGACAGAGAGACAGAGACAGAGAGACAGAGAGAGACAGAAAAGACAGACAGAGACAAAGACAGAGAAAAAGAGACACAGACAGAGAGTTTGTGTGAGTGTGGATGTGTATGTTTCAGGGTCCCCTTCTTCATTCTGGTGATGTCAGCCTAATATTTCAAAGTCCGTCTTCTTCATCCTGATGGCATCAGCCCAGTGTTTCAAAATCCCTCTTCTTCATTGTAGTGATGTCAACTTTGTGTTTCAAAGTCCGTCTTCTATATTCTAGTAATGTCACTCATTGTTTCAAGATCCCACTTTTTCATGCTGGCGATGTCGGCTCAGTGTTTCAAGGTCCCGCTTCTTTCTGGTAATGTCAGATATTTTTTCGAGGTTCACTCTTCTCCATTCTACTGATGTCAGCTCAGTGTTTCTGAGTCTCCTTTTCTTCATTTTGGTGATGTCAGCTTAACGTTTCTGGATTGCTCTTTATTCTGGTGAAGTCACCTTTGTGTTTAGAAGTCCCGTTTTTACTTTTTGTGATGTAAACGCACTGTTTACAGGTTCCTGCATCTTCTGGTGATGTCAGCTTAGCGCTTCTGTGTCCTCCTTTATTCTCTTGATGCCAGTTTATTTTTTTCTAGGTTTCCCTTCCTTTAGTGTTTCTATGTTCCTCGTGTTCCTTCTAGTGATATGTCAGGTTAGTGTTTATAGTTTCCCTCCCCGTTGTTCATTCTGGTGATAGCAGCATATTGTTTCTCGGTCCCCTTTCTTCATTCTGGTGATATATGTTGAGTGTTACTGAGACTTTCATATTCCTCCTGGTGATGTCAACTTAGTGTTTATATTTTTTCCCTTTTTGTGGTGATGTCAGTGTACTACATACAGGTTCACGTTCTTCTCTCTGGTGATGTCAGCTTAAGATTTCATAGCCCACCCATCTCCAACTCTCTGCTTCCATTCTATTTCAGCACTTTGCCAGCGCGTAGGGTTCTGCGCGGTCTAGAGAGAGTGTGTCATGTCAGACATTGCAGTCAGATTTGGACTGAACATATATGGAACGATCCTAACACGATGAATTCCTCTTGAACACAAATGCCAGTTCCATTTTCCAAAACTGAGATTCTGGTAATATGCAAGTGATTATATGCTGACCAAAACTGTGTCCCTCTGTTTGTAGATCTATGGCCTGAAAAAGTCAATCGCCACCTTGATCCGTGCCCTGACAGAAGAGAACCCACCCGAGACAGACGACGAAGAAGCACAGAACATATCGGGGTAAGCACTGAGATAACTGATCTTTTCCCTGGTCACGTTGTCTTACATTTGAGATGAATTCTGTGGATTTGAATCTGTTTGTCTTTCAGTAGTTTTTTTTCTAGACACAACAGTAACTTAAAGAGGAAGCGTATTTCGTTTGTATGACTAGTCTTTCCTGAATGAGGTAGATACTCATTTCAGAAGGATATATTTCAGATAAGATATTATATCTGTATTTTCTTGTAGAGTATGATATTACTCGTTAAACAAATACTGTTAATTCATGCTTGATTGTGTCTTGATGAACACTACCTTTTCAATCGATTCTTAAAGTTTGATCAGTGTGTGACAGATCTTCCCTTTTGAGATCGTGTGCAATACTTCTTCTAAGCAAACAAATAATCTCCTGGAAGTGTGGTTTTTTTCTCGTTAATCGTACGTCCGAAATTACAGTTTGTCTCCTTGATTAACAGTTATCCCTGACGTGTGATGAATTTTGTCATCATTCATATTCTCATTCAGACCACATTATGACAGATGTAAGACGTCAATAATATGAAAAATTAGGTATTACTCATAATCAAAATGTTCGTATTTCTGACTGTGACAACTTACTTCCATGAGATATTAAAATACAACTATAACTTCATTCTGAAATGATCACTACACTACAGAGATGATAGAATATTTTTGCATTTTTCCAAACACAAGCTGTCACTAGATCTTCCCTTATTCAGAATCAACAAACCGAAAATTCCAGCTGTGTATGTAAGTTGTAATTAGTGTATCTTTTGTTTTTTTTTAGATGTGTGCGTTTGGTGTTTCCCACTTTATTTGAATACAGTTTTCACAGTTTTGTTCCCGAGTGAAACGCCAGCATGCTAAAAATATAAAAGAAGGGTTCGATACAGCTATATGAGTTTTAATTCCGTAAGTGTAGTGAATCTGCCCTCTGTTAAGCCTTTGACTCCGCATCCTATACACCAGCTGCAAACACTTAATCCTTTCAGGAAGCTGGTGGATAGGGTAAAGGAATAGAAGGGTTAAGTTTTTGCTTTGCTAACATGGTTGGCAATGCAGATTGGTGGGGGATGGGGTGCGAGAGTCAAACAGTTAAAAAATCTCTTATTCGACTCTTATTTCTTACTGCGTGTATCAGTATATGATTGATAACACGCATCCGCACGCAGTAGTCACGTTGGTCTTAATTAAAGTATGTAACCAGTCGATCTTTAAGCACACTTTACATATCAATAGACGCATTTTTATTACATGTCTGTATGTAGCGCTCATGATGCACCAGTTCAGTTATACAGTCATGTCTTACACATATGCATGCAGTGTCCCTTCCTCCCCCCTTTCATCCACATCCCCAAATCACAGCCAAATGTAGTTGGAATATGAACTCATTTGTCTAAAGATACCGACAGTGTTAAAGATTAGCATCTGATGTAGTGGAGCAATGTTTTCAGTGTATCTCGGTGTTTTATGATTCAATGTGTATTAATGGATACTCGTTACCCAGTCATTCCTTTACTGTTTGAAATTACGTGTAGCACACACTGTGTTGTGAAATCTTTTAAATGTCTCCTCCTCACCCTTTATACATAAAAACAGAGAGAGAGAGAGAGAGAGAGGGAGAGAGAGAGAGAGAGAGAGAGAGAGAGAGAGAGAGAGAGAGAGAGAGAGAGGAGAGAGAGAGAGAGAGAGAGAGAGAGAGAAGAGAGAGAGAGAGAGAGAGAGAGAGAGAGCAATCAGACGAATGCCAGTAAAATGTAGATCCATATGCAGGAACCCCCAAACCACATCCGAGGTACTTTTCAGATGTCTATGACCACTTCGTGACAGCAGGTGTTGTTTTCAATGTTTGTTGTGTACCCTGGTGTTTTTCCAGCGGGGAAACGTAAATATCAGCCGCTCCAATGCCATGGTAGGTCCCAGATCTGCCGTTGGGGCGTGCGCCCTTGCAGTGTGTGTGTGTGCGTGTGTGTGTTTGATGGTTTGTTTGTCATGTCATGTCTTTCAGTTGCCAGCCTACTCTTTACATTGCTTCGGGTGTACGCCTTCATCTTGTTAGTCATAGGTTTCAAACCACACCAATAACAGCAAACATCACCAATAAGTGTGATGAAGTGGATAGCGCAATGAAACACTGACCGGGAGAGCGTGGGTTCGACCCACCCGCTGGCCCACCATCTTTTCCCAATCAGTCTCAAAATATTATTGTGGGACATTTCGATCTCGACCGGCTTCCCCCCAGAGTTCAGCGTGTTATGGGCTCGTTGGAAAAACTGGGGACTAACCCACAGTCGCGTCTCATCCGATTAACAGATGCATCTTTGAGGTTCGCATCTCTCGGGCCTGGTTGATGTCTGGATACAATACGAAAGTAAGCGTAGAATGCAGCTCTGCCACGCAATCTCGATCACTCCACGGCATCATCACTATTCTAATCACTATTGCCTTGTGAAAAAAATGCTCTAGGTTTTGTGACCTGTGAAGTGCAGCAATAACGTAAATGTAATGGTGTCCTATGGTTCGGTGGTTTGGGTGGTGTGGTGGAGGGCTGAAATGAGTGTCTTGGATGCGGGAACAGCGCAGAAGATAGGCGGCAAACAACAACAACAAAGAATACCAAACAGCAACAACCAGACAGACAAAAAAAAAGGAAAAAAAAAGAAGAGAGAGAGAGAGAGAGAGAGAGGAGAGAGAGAGAGAGAGAGAGAGAGAGAGAGAGAGAGAGAGAGAGAGAGAAGAGAGAGAGAGAGAGAGTATAATTGAAAGCTTATGCGATATTTTCTTCGTTAACATTTGGAACAAACAAAGACGTACCCAAAAAGTAATAGAACGATGAGTAAAGAAGAAAATACGGAATCGTTCATGCACACACACACACACACACACACACACACACACACACACACACACACACACACACACACACACACACACATACACACACACACACACACACACTCACGCACACACACACACGTACACATACACGCATACACCACATACACTCATACATACACACACGCGGGGCGTGTGTGCGCGTGCTTGGGCCGCGTGTTTTTTTTTGGATTTTTTTTTTTACCAGAACTGCTTCAATGAGAATAAGCTATAGGAAACCACTTTATAACGTCATCTTACACACACTTCGACAACACTCGAGAATCAGAAACAAGCGAAAAAGAGAATAAGAACACATTACGTAACTGAAGAAATGACAGGTGCAAATTTTCAAACAGCAGGCCTTTGTCAAGCGTACGCTACATAAAAGATAACCCAAACCAACATCACTGGCTTCAGTGCAAAACAGATGTGCGCGGTAGTCAAGTAGATAAGACGTGAGACTTTCAATCGGATGGTTTGTGTTCGATCCAGCCCGGGTATATCCCACCTGGTGGGTAAAGGGTGGAGAGTTTTTCTCGATTTTCCAGAGGAACTTGTGTGCAGACCTGTTAGTGCCTAAACCCTTTTCGTGTGTATACACATGCAGAACATCAATCGTACACGTTCAAATCTTATAAATCATATCATTGCCCAGTGGTTTATGGAGAGATGAAAACCCAGCATGCACGCCCGTAGAAGACGGGGTATGGAGACTGTACAGCAACATACCACCTGTAAAAGTAAAAATAACGTGTATACATGCAACCAAGAAAAATCAAAAACGTTTTCAAAAAAGTGTAAGATAACAGGACAGTAAATGAATCCCCAAATCAATGAAGGTGGAAAAGTACACAAAAATCAGAACACTTTCAAAAGTATAAAACGACAACACAGAAAATTAATTCCCAAATCAATAGAAATGGAAAAGTACATATTATACACAGAAACCAGAACACTTTCAAAAACGTATAAAACGTCAGAACAGTGAATTAATTCCCAAATCAATAAAAAATGGAAAAGTACACAAAAACCAGAACACTTTCAAAAACGTACAAAAACGACAGGACCGTAAATTAATTCCCAAATCAATGAAAACGGAAAAGTACACGAAAACGAGAACACTTTCAAAAAAAGCATAAAACGATAGGACAATAAATTAATTCTGAAATCAATCAAAATGGAAAAGTATACATAATGTTCAGCTCATTTGCTTCATGAAATTTGATTAATTTTCAGTACTGGCTTTTCGTCCTAAGTCTGATGATCTTGTTTTATGTCACAACGTCTACTTGACAAAGGCCAACAGGAAAGTTTACGCCTCTCTTTTTTGTCAGTTTAAATGTTCGGTCTTATTCTCTGCTTGTGCTTTTCTGGTTCTTTTTACTTAAAGACTGGCATGGCAACCTTTGATTTAGATTGTGTTCAAAAGTAACACACTGGTGTTCTGATGAGTTTGTCTGGCACTGGTCTGAATTTGTGTCCCCATTGGTTTTCAAGTGTTTGTC
>JAPXFY010002421.1:17500-20000 GCA_030674185.1 Monoplex corrugatus
GTCATGGTTTTTTCGCTAACCACATCTGTGATCACTTTCAGAACTTGGTTGTGCCTCCATGTATACCTTCCTTGGGCTAGCGCTACTTTGCAAGAGCTTAGGACATGTTCCACTGTTTGTTTTTTTCTGACAGAGCGGACATGCTGGGTCGTCTGCTTTCCCCCATTTCACTAAGTTTGCATTCGAGGGGAGCATGTCATATACAGATCTGAGGAGGAAGCTTATCCTTAGAGGAGCCATGTGCCACATATCGTTCCAGCTGAGACTTCTTTGGAGTGCACTGTCCCATGTTGTCCATTGCCCCTGTTGACCTTGCTGGACTGCCTTCTGCACTCTTTTGACATCTTCTTCTTCCTTCAACTCCTGTATGATCATGTCTCTTTTTTCCTTCCCTTTGGCTTTGGACCACCACTGCATTTTTGTTGCTCCCAGTCCCTGTCTGTTGGTTTGCGTATGTCCAATTATTTCTTTGATGCTGAGGTTTCTCTTGGCATTGTTTACAGCCTCTTGGACTTTCCACTTTCTGCCAGTTCTCAGCTTTGGATGAACTGCTCTCACGATATTGTCCTCCGATTCCTCCAGCATGCTCAACAGTCTTGCTTTTCCAACTTTGTATTCCTCCACTATGGATTTCAGAGGTAGCTTCAGCATTGCTTGACGACAGTAGAATGCAACATCAGTGAGACCAGGTGGGACACCGAGCCATTTTCTTGTGTATTTGTTGATTTTGGCTTCCATTGCTTCGACTGTGCTGGTGCAAATGTCATAGATTAGCAGTGGCCACAGCAGCTTTGGTATCAGCATGAACTGTAGACACCAGACTTTGTATTTGCCTGGCAGTCCGCAGTTATCTATTTTCTTCAGGCCTTCTTCTGCTGTTTGCTTGGTTTCACATCCCCTTTGTGTGTCTTTCAGGGAGTCATCATACCATCTTCCGAGACTTTTTACTGGCTCTTCTGTGACAGTGGGGATGGCTTGGTTGGCTACCATGAATTTGACTGAATCTGCCACTTTTCCTTTCCGCAGTGAGAGACTTCGGGATTTCTTAGGTTTGAACCTCATTCTTGAAGAGGCCACCAGCTCATCCAGCTGCTTTATGATTTGGTGTGTCTCTTCCTCATCCGTGGACAAGACTGTTGTGTCATCCATGAAAGCTTTCAGAGGAGGCATCTGGTATCCATCTCCCAGATTCACTGGACCTGAACTCTTCATTGCAGCTTTCAAGATGACTTCCATTGCCAACACGAACAGTATGGGAGAGATTGCACAGCCCATTGCAATGCCCACCTCTAGGTCTATCCAGTCCGTGGTGTATTCTTTGGTAGAGAACCGCATTGAGAACCCTTGGAAATACTTCCTCAGCATTGTTCGGATGTTTTCTGGGATGTGATACATTTCAAGAGCCAGCTGGATCATATCGTGTGGAACTGATCCATATGCATTCGCCAGATCAAGCCAAACTACGTCAATGTCTCTCTTCTCTGTTCTTGCTTTTTGGATGGCATCCCAAATCAACGTGGCATGTTCCAAGCATCCAGGCATTCCTGGTATGCCTCCCTTTTGGACTGACATATCCAGATACTTGTTTTCAGTCAGGTATTTTGTCAATCTTGCTGCCATAACAGAGAAGAAGATTTTCCCCTCGACGTTCAGAAGTGATATTGGCCTGAACTGATTGATGCTGCTGGAGTTCTGCTCCTTCGGAATGTACACTCCTTCAGCTCTCATCCATTGGTCGCTGATCTTCTGGTTCCTCCATGCTGATCGAATCATCTTGTGGAGCCACTCGAGCACTTTTGGGCATTTCTTGTAGAGCAGGTATGGTATTCCGTTTGGTCCAGGTGCTGACTTGGCTCTGGCTTTCTTTACTACGTTCTTCACTTCATCCAGTGTTGGTGGTTTGTTATTGAATTTTCCTTCTGGCGCTGCAGGCCAAACCAGATTTTGGATTTCAAGTGGTGCCTCGCGCTGAGAATCGGAATATGTTTCCCTGAGATGCTGCTCTAGGGTTTCCTTGCCCACTGTGAGAGTCCCTGATTTGGGTTGTTCAAACAGCTTTCTTGCAAAGTCAAAGGGATCTTTGAAGAAACGATCTTGAGTCTTCTTCTTTTTGCTCTTTCTTCGCCTTGCTGATTCCACTTTGCTGAGAGCATTGTGTTTGGCCTTCAGATCTTTCCAGAGTTCCAGGAGCCCTTGCTTCTCGAATTCTGAGGCAGTTTTCATTCGCTTTTTAAGCTTCCTTTTCTCCCTCCGGATGCTCTCCATCTGTTGCTGTCTTCTGGATTTCTGGGGAGGCGTTTTTGTCTTTGGCTGCTTCACTCCATAAGTGTCCCTGCAGATAGAGTATATGATGTCTCCGTATGTGTCAAGTTTGTGTTCCAGCGTACTGTTCCCTATTAGCGCATTCAGCTTAAGGACAAGTTCCTCATCTAATTTCTCCCATTGTTCTTTTGCACCGGCAGGCGGCAAATTGAGTTTTCCACGTTTGGCGTTAAGAGCT
>JAPXFY010002422.1:0-2500 GCA_030674185.1 Monoplex corrugatus
GTGTGCGTTGCTATGTTTGCATGCGTGTGTGTGTGATTATGCATGCAATAGTTGTACATAAAATTATAATCAATATTTTGAATGAAGATAAAAAACAGAAAATTCTAATCCATATACAGGAAAAACATTATAACTTCAGTATTACAGCATTAACACCTTGACAATCAAAATTACCTCACAAATTATAAACTATTCGCATATCATACATCACAATTTACATACAAACAAAGATTTTTAAAAAGTTTCTTAAAGTATTTCAGTCTCTTTCCCACTCAATTTCTCCCCTATCCCCTCCTCAGCTGTACACATACATGCTTCTGTCAAACTACTTGTGAAAACGTTGGAGAGATGTGACGTCTGGTGTTGCAAGGGTTTAAAGATGAAGCGGACATTTCGGGCACATGGCGCTTTGTATAGTCCTGCCCTCAGCTTTAACCTTTCGACTCCCGCGCCCTATCTACCAAATGCAAAACTTAACCCTTTGATTCCTCAACCTATCCACCAGCTTTCAATCCTTTGATTCCCTCACCCTATTCACCAGCTTCCAACCCTTTGATTCCTCAACCTATCCACCAGCTTCCAACCCTTTGATTCCCTCAGCCTATTCACCAGCTTCCAACCCTTTGATTCCCTCAGCCTATTCTTGACTTGCACCACTGAGTGTTACTCGGACATTAAGAACTGGATGACGTTTCAACAAACTTCAGCTTAATGACGACAAGACAGAAGCTATCCTCATTGGCACCCGTCAGAAACTTTCTCAGCTGCCTCCTCTTTCTCTCCCATTATGTAACACATCAGTCCCAATTTCTGATTCAGCTAAAAACCTTGGTGTCTGCATTGACTCTACCCTCTCCATGAACAACTTGTGTTTCTCAAACTGCCAGATCTTGCTACTATCACCTCCATCGTATAAGCCTGATCAGGAAGTATCTCTCTGTCGAAACAACTGCAAAACTCGTTCTCTCCTTCATAATGTCTCGCATTGACTATTGCAATTCACTCCTGTCTGGTCTTCCTGCCTCCACCATTCACATCCTGCAGCGCATTCAAAACAATGCTGCACGCCTTGTACTCAAAAAAGAAAAAAGCTGACCACATATCTCCTCTCCTGGCACAACTTCACTGGCTCCCTGAATCAAAGCGCATACAGTACAAACTAGACACCATGTGTTACAAAAGCCTCAATAACGCAGCCCCCGATTACCTGTCAAGCCTACTTGAGATCTATGTTCCCTCACGTACCCTCCGCTCTGCCTCCGATCCTCTGGACTTTTCGCTTTCCACGCACTAAGCTCAATACCTACGGTCCACGAGCCTTCTCTGTTTCTGGTCCACTTTCCTGGAACAAACTTCCTCTCTCTGTCCGTCAGCAACCTACTTTTGTCTCCTTCAAGTCCGCTCATCAAAACTCACCTTTTCTCCTCTGCAAAAAATCCTGACCTCACTCAATCCCCTCTGCAGCCTGTCTCCACTCGGAGGGGAATCACATTGTAATATATAATTGTATATAATATGCTCTCTATAATTTTCCATTGCTTTTATTCTTTCTTCCCATTTTAGCCGTGTGCGCGCGCGCGCGCGCGCGCGTGTGTGGTGTGTGTACGTGCGTGCGTGTTGTGTCTGTTTTAGCGCTTAGATTTGATTTTATCAAGATTTTGTGCTATACAAATAAAGTATTGTATTGTATTGTATCCACCAGCTTCCAACCTTTGATTCCCTCAGCCTATTCACCAGCGTCCAACCTTTGATTCCCTCACCCTATCCACCAGCTTTCAATCCTTTGATTCCCTCATCCTGTCCACCAGCTTCCAACCTTTGATTCCCTCACCCTATCCACCAGCTTCCAACCTTTGATTCCCTCACCCTATCCACCAGCTTCCAACTCTTAGATTTTCTCACCCTATCTGCAGGAAGCTGGTGGATAGGGTGAGAGAATCAAAGGGTTAAGCGTTTGCTTTGCTGGCATGGTTGACAATGCAGGATGCTGATGGTGAGGGTGCAGGAGTCAAAGGGTTTAATTAGACTAATGGGGATTCGAACACATGACCTCCGAGTGAATGCTATGTGGCGTAACCACTTCGCCACAGTGTATGGTATCCTGTTTTCAGTGATCATCGTCTTTTTTTTTTTGTCTTTTTTTTTCCCTCTCTTCAATCTACTCGTCTTCTGCTGCATTCATTCATTTCTGATTTGTTTGGTTTTTGGTTTTGTTTTGTTTTTGTTTTGTTTTGTTTGGGGTGTGTTTTGTGTGTGTGTGTGTGTGTTGTGTGTGTGTGTGTGTTTGTGTGTTGTGTGTGTGTGTGTGTGTGTGTTTGTGTGTGTGTGTGTGTGTGTGTGTGTGTGTGTGTGTGTGTGTGTGTGTGTGTGTGTGTGTGTGTTTGGTTTGGTTTGGTTTGGTTTATTGGTTTGGTTTGGTTTGGTTTGGTTTGGTTTGGTTTGGTGTGTGTGTGTGTGTGTGTGTGTGTCTGCGTGTGTGTGTGTGTGCGTGTGTGTTTGT
>JAPXFY010002422.1:7500-15000 GCA_030674185.1 Monoplex corrugatus
GGGGCACCATCTTAGATTATGTGCACGAATGCATTAAGATATGTGACCTCCCACCACGAAATCAGTCTTAGCTCGCAGTCAGTCGAACAGCACTAGGAGCTGAAAAGGTGACTGAGGGTCTGTCTGAGGTGTTTTGACTTTTTCTCAAAATTGATTTTTGAGGACTATAATCTATCCCCCACATACATTTCTCTTCTTGAAAAAATAGTTTTAATCAATTTAAAATGGTATTTCAATGCACTGATCACAGCAGAAAGAACGCAATTTCCTACCAAAAGTACCTATTTCTGTCTCTTATTATGAACCGTAACCTGTGCAGTACCCGCACATGTAATATACTGATGGAAAGCTCTTTGGTGCACCTTTCAGATAATGACAGAGAAAATTAGAAACAAACTGGGTCAAAGCCACCAAATAAAGGAATTTAAAGAAAATGCGTAGGAGAGCACACAAAAACTTTAGAGGCCGTTTTCTCAAAATGTCCGTCATACGATTAATGACTTTAAACATACATAACTTCTAAAAAAATTTTGAGTACAAGCTTTATTCAAGTACCAAAATAATCAGCAGAATGTACACTTTCCAGTGATATGTATATTTCAAAATACCCAAATGCTAGTTAAGACTGATTTCGTGGTGGGAGGTCACATACGTACTTAAGTTTGTTTTCCCTTTTTTCCCCTGTTAAATCATAGTGTGTGTTTTATTTTAATGGTTATAGCCCTGATATGGTTGTACACAGTCAGCTGGGCTTTAAACAATATCAACAATAACAATAACTGAAAGACCAGAGTCCTGACCACTAAACAGTCACATTACTGTGTCCAGTGATTTATTGTGTCTGTGCTGACGATGCCCTTTGAAACGATATCAGTATCTTATCAATAATTTTGATAAAGTTATCTTTCCATGCTCATTGCAGAAAATGAAAGGGACCTACAAAACCTTGTGAATATACTAGAAACAGAAAGCAAAGGTAAGGGGTTGGAACTAAACAGCAGGAAGACTGAAGTCGTGGTGATCAGTAAAAAACATGAAATCCCCTCCTGCAAAATAACAGCAAATGGCACAACCTTGACACAGGTTAATAAGTTCAAATACCTGGGAACGGTCATTTCATCAGACGGCAGATGCACATCGGAAATAGCTGGCAGAATCGGCCAAGCCAAAACAGCATTGAAGAAGATGACAAGCATTCTTACCAACAAATGCCTATCAATTAACATCAGAAAGAGAGTCCTTGAATGTTATATAGAACCAATACTGTTGTACGGATGCGAGGCGTGGACAGTCAGCAAGCAAAGCCAGAGCAGGATCGAGGCAGCCGAGATGTGGTTTCTCAGAAGAATGTTGAGAGTTCCATGGACAGCAAAGAAAACAAACGAGACAGTCTTGATGGAGGCAGACACAAGTAGATCACTCATAAGGAAGATTAGGAAAAGACAAGCAACATTTATAGGCCATTTTATGAGGAAGGGGGATTTGGAGCACCTGGTCACAACGGGAAAACTGGAGGGAAAGAGAGCACCAGGTAGACCCAGGGAGAGAATGCTGGACGGACTTGTAGAGTGGCTGGGGATGAAAAGGTTGGGGGAGATGCTGGGGCAACGAGAGATAGAGATGGTTGGAAGCCCATGGTCGCCAACGCCATGCGGCAGCGCACCTGATGATGATGGTAGTTTATCTTGTGTAAAGTAAACGTTCCGATACCACACAAAGCTCTGCCTTTTGTTTGTTATCATAATGTACTGGTCGGGGTGGGGGGGGGGGATGCAGTGAAAAACAGAGATGATATGTGAGATAACCGTGTCTAATAATTTATCATTCTGTCTATGAATGAAGAATTTTCAAGACGTGTTACTACTTTCACGATAACGTGAAAAGAAGAAAAAGGGTTTTTTTTAGATGGACATGTGTAAACTCAGAACTCTATTTTCAACCAAAAAACAACTGTGTCCAATTATCAATAATGCCGTTTGTCATGGTGGTGTTTTCATTAGGTGTCATCAATTTTATGATTACTTGACAAGAGATGAACAAAGGGACAGACAATGAGAATAAGAACAAAAACTCTTCTTTTTTTTTCTAAGGTAATGGAATAATCAGAATAACTTTGTGTTGTATCGAGTTCTCAACCATTGAGCCTCTGTCTGTCTCTGTCTCTGTCTCTGTCTCTGTCTCTGTCTCTGTCTCTGTCTCTCTGCTTCTGTCTCTCTCTCTCTCTTCTCTCTCTCTCTCTCTTTCTTGCCGTCTCTCTCTCTCTCTCTCTCTCTCTCTCTCTCTCTCTCTCGCCTCTCTTTCTCTCACTCACTTGCTCTCTTTCGTGCTCTCTGTCTCTCTCTGTCTCTCCGTCTGTCTGTCTGTCTCTTTCTTTCTTTCTCTCTCCCTCCCTCCATCTCTTGCTCTCTCTGTGTCTCCCTCTGTCTCTCTCTTTTTCTTTCCAGCTTTCTCTCTCCCCTCCGTCTCTCGCTCTTTCTCTATCTCTCTTTCTCTCTCTCTCTCTCTCTCTCTCTTTCTCTCTCTCTCTCTCTCTCTCGATCTCTCTCTCTCTCTCCATATCTCCCTCTCTCGATTTCTCTCTCTCCTTACCTCACTCTCTCTCTCCCTCCCTCCCTCTCTCGCTCTCTCTCTCTCTCTCGCCCATTGAGACTCTCTCTTCTCTTCTCTCTCTCTCACTCACTCCCACCCACCCTCTCTCTCTCTCTCTCTCTCCCTGTCTCTCTCTGTCTCTCTCAGTCTCTCTCTTTCACTCTCTCTGTCTCTCTGTCTCTCTCACTATCTCTGTCTGTCTGTCTGTCTCTCTCTCTCACTCCCGCCCTCTCTGTCTCTGTCTGTCTCTGTCTGTCTCTGTCTCGCTCACTCTCTGTCTGTCTGTCTGTCTCTCTCTCTCTCTCTCTCTCTGTCTCTCTCTGTCTCTGTCTCTCTCACTCTCTGTCTCTCTCTCTGTCTCTCTCTGTCTTCTCTCTCTCTCTCTCTCTCTCTCTCTCTCTCTCTCTCTCTCTCTCTCTCTCTCTCTCTCTCTCCCTCTCCCTCTCTGTGTGAAATCATGAGTTACGTCGTGACTTTTTCTCATGCCCCATGACGTGCAATCAGACAGCGTGAAGTGTTGACCCCCCCCCCCCCCCCCCCCCCCCCCCCCCCCCCCCCCCTTGTGTCATGTCGTAGAGCACACAAAAAAAAGTTCCCCTTAATTTAACTTCGCCAAATCTAATACTGTGAATGACCTGTCTGCTAGGAGTTTAATCTCCCTTTGCTCAATTTCACCGTGTCTCTATTATCTTCATCCCGCCATTCTCTCTTTCTATTAAACATTCTAACTCACGGTGTCTGCAATGTGTTATTTCATATTGGTTCTAAATCAGTGTTTACCTGTCGGCGACGTCATTCTTGATGGTAGCCGCTGATGCATGCCCCGTCAGCTGTCTCCATCCCCTTCTGTCTACAGTGAAACATACAGAGAGAGTGGGGGTAGGTAGGGGAGGGAGGGAGAGAGAGAGAGAGAAAGAGAGAGAGAGAGAGAGAGAAAGAGAGAGAGAGAGAGAGAGAAAGAGAGAGAAAGAGAGACAGAGAAAGAGAGACAGAGAGAAAAAGAAAGAGAGAGAGAGAAAGAGAGAAAAAGAGAGAGAAAGAGAGAGAGACAAGAGAGAGAGAGAGAAAGAGAAAGAGAGAGAGAAAGAGAAAGAGAGAGAAAGAAAGAGATAGAGAGAAAGAGAGACAGAGAGAAAAAGAGAGAGAAACTGAAACTGAAACTGAAAATGGTTTATTGCCATTGACATTTTTGTCCTTGTGGCAAGGAGCATAAAACAAAGTCATTGAATTTTTCGGCGACGTTTTCTCGAAACAAAGATTTATAAATATAGTCATGGCTGACAATACATCCATTTGAATTTTTTCCCTAAAGATGAAGAAAAAATTGAACGGAAAAAGTTGAATAAAATGTTGAACAAAACGTTGAAGAAACAGTTGACCACCCAACGTAATTAGTCATATAGGTAAGAGGAAGACCCAAATCCGGCAAATAAGCATAAGAACAGTATAAAGTGATATCTTAACTGGAAATAAACTTACATTAATTTATTACTGTGTTGTTTTCTTTCTCCGACTTTCCCAAGCAAGGGCGATAAATTTCGCGAGGGATTTTTGATAGTTTTCATCTTCAGTCATAAGTATTCTGGTAATGACCCTTTGACTCGAAATGTCCTCATCAAAGATTATGCATTTTTGTCGTATACTTTCATACGACTTGCAAACAAACAAAAAATGCATTTCATCTTCTGTCTCTACATTGCACATGGGACAAATAGAGTGTGCCGATGAATTTGAGTAAAACCATCTTGTTGTTGCATTTAGCCCTAGGGCTCTTAGTCTAAAACGAGCAAGATTGCTTCTGTGCCATTTATTTGTTACGGCCTTTATATATTTTTCGGTTTGAAATATACTTTTAAAGGAAAGAACCAATCATATTTCTCAGATTCTTCCATTTGAGCGTGCCAGTTTTGCTTGTACGAATCAACTAGTCTATCCCTAAATTCTGAAATAAATCCTTGTTCATAACCAACTCCCTGGCACATCCACACAATGCCAAATCCATGTGTGGTTAACATTTTCTTAACGAAATATGCCCAGTTTTGTTTACCCGAGTCTAATTGATTCAGTAACATCTCATATGCCTGCTTGCACAATCTTGACATTGACATTGGAAGCTGGGTTAATTTCAACTAGTATTTAATACACTTCATTTGAGTTTTCAAAAACAAAGGATAACGGCCAGTTTCTCCATATAACATTTTATTAGATGAATGCAATGGTACCGAAAGGAAGCGTTTGATGGCAAATGTATGTACCTTTTCCGTTTTATGATTGTTCGAAAAAACCCATATTTCTGAACCATACGTTAAGATTGGTTCAATTTGTGAGTCGAAAAGGTTCCAAAAAATCGAGAAGTCAGTGCAGTTCAATTTTCTTAAAGATCTTAAAATTTCCATCGTTCCTCTTTTCCCTTTTTTGCTGCTTTCCACCCATGCGCTTTGGAGACTCAGTTTTGTTGTAAAAATAATACCTAGATATTTATGAGTTTGTTACTTTAACTTCAGACTCACCATAAAACCATTTTTCTCGAGCCGAAAGATGTCCTCCCTTACGGAAAATCATCACATTCGTCTTTTCTAGGTTCACAGACAGTAATAACCTATCAGATTCATGTTTTAAAGCATTTAGTTGATTTTGTAACTTTATGACAGTGTCTGACAAAAGCACCACATCATCAGCAAATAGCAGTAAAAAAAAACTTCAACAGCACCAGGCAATAGCTGTACACCATGTCTCCCTTTTTTGGCTATTTCTAACGCTAACTCATTAATAAAAATTGAAAATAGTAAGGGGCTGAGGAGACATCCTTGTTTCACTCCTCGTGGACATTCGAAAAAGTTGGTGTACATATCTTTGTCACGAACACATGCTAACACAGAATTATATATACTTTTAAGAGACATATATAATTTACCATTTACTCCATTCTTTCGCAGAATACCCCAAAGTACATTTCTATTAACTGAGTCAAATGCTTTGCGAAAATCTACAAATGCTACGTATAGTTTAGTGTGATTAAGAAGGTATTTTTGGACTAAAGCGTACAGCGTGAAAATGTGATCTATTGTACTGTATCCAGATCGAAATCCTGCTTGTTCTTCTATTATTTTTTCTTCCCTCTCTGCCCATTTCGTAAGTCGTTTATTTAATATATTTGTATAAACTTTGTCTAAAACACTTGTGAGTGCAACCCCTCAGTAGTTGTCTGGGTTGTTTACATCTCCTTTCTTATGTATGGGGACAATAATAGATTTGGCCCATTCTGTGGGGAAAATACCATTTTCAAATAACCGATTAAATAGAATAACTATAAAATTTAACACTGAATCGCTGGAATGCTTTAACATTTCTCCCAGAATTTTGTCTGGTCCAGCACTTTTACCATTTTTCAATTTTTTAATACTGTCAATTATCTCCCTTCTTGATATTGCATCATTAAATAATGGTTCTTCGTACTCATTTGTATCCAAATTGCCATCATCTTCAATTTCTGCCCCGGATCCAGAACTTTGAAATATTGTGTGAAAGTGTTCATGCCACTGATTAAGGCTTATTTCGTTATAGATTATGGCTTTTCTATTAAGTGTTCTGATTGCCAACCAGAATAATTTTGAGCCTTTAATAGAGTCTTTGAGTTTATTTATTTTTGCTTCTTCAAATTCACGTTTCTTTTGTCGTTTCAATTTTATGTATTCAGATCGTTCTTTCAAATAAACATCTTTCAGTTCTTTTTTTTTTTTACTTCCTAATCTGTTCCTCTGAAAGCTTTTAAGAAGCCTCTTTACGTGTTTTTTTTTTATGCTCACATTCATCGTCAAACCAGTCATCATCATTGCATTGTTTTAAAAAAAACAGTGCCAGCTTCTGTGGCCATTAACCCTTTGACTCCTGCAGCCTGTCCAACAGCATCCTTCTTTGTCAACCATGCTGGAAGAACAAAAACTTAACCCTTTGACTCCCTCACCCTATCCACCAGCTTCCTGCAGGAAGCTGGTGGATAGGGTGAGGGAGTCAAAGGGTTAAGTTTTTGCATTTGGTAGATAGGGTGCAGGTGGCAAAAGGTTAAGGTGGCATAGAAAATGCAACGATTTTTTTTTTGATTTTTTTCTTCTGGGTTCTGTCATATTGTGGACTTCACTGGAATGAAGTTTCGGACGAATTAGCGACAAACGGTGTATCAGACAATCCAAACACCATAATGTTCAATAATCTAGTTCATGAAATTAGTTCTGTGTGACATGTAGAAAAACGAGTCGGACCCGTGTGCCTTCTGGCTGTGCACGCTAAAGATCCCACTGCAGTTAAAAATCGTGAAGAACAGGTCATTTACCTGGCTGCCTTGGTAAAGAACATCGGCTACATAGCTTGATTTCCCAGGTCCCACCCTTTGAAGATCAAATAGCCTAGCCTTCTTGCCTTTCTGAAGTCTTGGTTTGAAAAAAAAAAAGTGAATATGAATGCGAATTTGAAGCGAGGGAGAGCGAGCGGATGGGCGCCGCCCTCGTGGTGCTGACCCCGAGAAAAGTTGAGGTCTGTGCCATCTCACTCACCTGCGACCCCAGGGTTATAGAACTATCTAGGTAAGATCTCAGGACCATGGCTAGCTCGTGCGTTTATGCGCAGGCTTAAGGCTTATGCCGTGATCATTCTGGATTTCTCCATCACATGGCAACTGTGACGTTAGTGCCTATGGAATTCATTCCGAGCGCGGAGAGGTCATCTTGAGAAATTTGAAACTGAAACTGAAACTGAATGTAGAAAGATCAGTTTATGCCAGTTTCTCAGCTACTCAGAGATTAACCCCTCACTGCTCCAGGCAGCCAGCGTCCTTGACCTACAAACTGAGGCTCAATTCTTGAAAGACAAAATATACACAAAATGTATGCATCTGTTCAAAAGTATGACCAATTC